>CATIWQ010094710.1:0-32190 GCA_949673415.1 Euphorbia schlechtendalii | reverse complement strand
TTAGGATCGAAGCTGTCGAAGATCGGTGAAGTTACAAGAAGAATTCTGAGTAAAACTCAATTCACGATCGTGACAATCATTCGCAGTCGCGACTTGTTTACTTTAGAAATAGAAGATTGCCAATCAAAGATTCATGGTTGTGACATGGATGATTTTCTGGTATTATCTTTTTAACTAACAACCGCCAGATAAGCATGATCAACCACCATCAACTACCAATGAACAGACACCTATCAGGAGTCAACCAATCATGAAAAGGTGCCTATCCATTATGGATTATATTAAAGCTTCTCAACCAATCACAATGGATAGATGCAATCTTTCACCAATGGACACAACCCTTCATTTGGATAGACGCAACCCTTCATTTGGATAGATGCAACCCTTCAAACTCTATAAATAGGGTTCCAATCCTCTTCAATTTCATGCAGCACCACCAGAGAAGAAAATATTAGAGTGCAATTAGAGAGAGATATAGTGTGTATAAGATAGAGAGTTTGCTACGTTCTTAAGTGTTAGCGAGAAAATGTTTAAGTGATTTGAATCCTTGTTTCGATCTAAAGATTTCTCTATATTCTTGAGCGATTGTTGTATAAGTGTACTTGCAAATCACTTATTAATAAAAGTTTTCATTCTTCAATATTCTTTTTTTCGATATTCTCAAAGAATAGCATCCTAGAGGAGGTTCTGTATGGGCCGAGATCGAATTCAAAGCAGACATAGGAATTGCGGGAATTGATGACTCCCATTAAAGAGTGGATACGGTTTGATCAACTTTAGCTTTCACTTGCATACCTTACAACTTTGCTTTGCTTTCTACTCATACTTTCTATTTCAAAGTTTATGATATGTCTATGTGTCTTAATTCGTATTTCGTGCCAAGTTTTTTATGTTAATCAAGTTATATGTGTTGGCATTAATTTTAAGAGTAGTTTTGGGGTTAACAATATCGTGTATAATCACTGGATCTGTGATATAATGTTGTTTAGTGAGCCAACATTTTTGGAATGGTAACTTGCTAAATATGGCTATGTGAGAGCGACCTATACTAAGCATAGTATTGACGTTGTCCAGGTTTATATAATAGTCTTATCTCGTTTGTGCTAGGATTAGAAAAGTTATTTCATGTGTTGCTCTGCGGTGAAGCATCAAACATCTGAGTGTGTTGAAACGGGTTTGTTAGATTAGTCTAGTGTATCGTAACATCTTTGTTGAACTTGCATGTTTTCTCTACTATACTTGTTCGTAGTGAAAATCTATGAATTTAGAGTCACTCATCTATTACATCTATATTTACTCAACTTTTCATTCTGATCTTCCCTTTCCAAAAATCTCAAAACTATTTCTATTTTCTTTTATTTTATCTTTCCTTGTTGATCTTCAGAGCCAGTCCTTCCCTGTGGGATCGATATCTTTTAAAACTACATCGCAACTGTATACTTGCAGTTATCATAATTTTTCTATGTGATAAGGGGTATTGACAACACCTACATTTTTCATGAACAAGTGTTTGGCATTATTATTGTGGATAAGTCTTACTAAACGAGTATAGCTAAGTGTCACGAACATCTTTTTGGAACCATAAAGATATTAAACTTATCAGTGGAAAAGTGGTGAACAATAGACAAGGTTTTTGCTTGATTTAACCATGAGCAGTCAAAAAAGGGTTATCACCCAATGTTTCACGAGATTAACCTTTGTAAATCTGAGTGTCCGAGAACACAAGAGGAGAGACTGTGCATGAATGGAATACCCTATGCCTCAACGATAGGATCCATTATGTATTCTATGTTATGCACTCAGCCTGATGTCTCACATGCGTTGAGTGAGCAGATTTCGATATGACACAAGTGAGAAGCACTAGATGGCTATTAAAAGCATCCCTGAGTACTTACGTAGGACTAAGGATATGTTTTGGAGAAGGTGATCTCTCTATAAAGGGATACATAAACACAAGTTTTCAGTCTGACAAGGACGATTACAAGACCAAGTCGGGGTATGTGTTTATATTAAACAGATGGGTAGTTATTTAGAAAGGTTTGAAATAGGATACGATTACCGATTCAACCACAAAATCTGAGTATTGAGTTGCTTCAGAAGCAAATAAGCAAGTTGTATTGCTTACGGGATTTATTGGTGATCTCGATGTGGTCTCCAGCATTGTAAATCCAATAGCGGTCTATTGCGATAACAATGCTATTGCTTAGGCATAGGAACCATGATCTCATCAAAGAAACATACATGTACTTAGAGAATACCATCTCATTCAAGAGATAGTAGCTAGAAAGGATATAAGCTTAGAATATATCCCAATGGATCAGAATAGCAGATGGCTAACAAAGCCATTAACTCAGTTCAAGCATGACCAACATGTTAACGAGTATGGCATGAAGAGCATGAGTAATTGGCTCTAGTGCAAGTGGGAGATTGTTAGACATGATGTATGCCCTAGAGGCAATTAGGGAGATATATCTTAATTAGTTATGATGTACAAATGGTTTCATATTATTAATAATAATAATAAAGGAATCTTTGTTATTTATCAGTACTTTTATTTATTTATGTATCTCGCTGGTATCTTATATGTATAATATTATATATATGCACATTGATAAGACAAAGTAAATGACTACTTTATAGCGTAAAAGTGCGAGGACATAGTGGGAGCTATGTGGTGTGAGAACTGCACATACGTATTACTATGAATAGTCTAAATATCCCTAGTCATGGTTTCATTGAGATTGGACATCAATGAAGCGGTCAGACTAGCATGTGTAGGCTTACTCCTTAGATTAAATCCAAGTAGCCGATCTCACGAGCTGAAGGTGGTACCTTGAGTTAACACATGAATGTATTTAGGTAATACATTGGAGACCACTATAAGATAGACACCTAGAAATAACTATATCCATGTGTTGGTTTCATGTCTTATTGTAGTAGTAGTACAAGTATCCTCAGACCTGAGATACTGGTTACCTTATGTCGGAATTGCTATACTTAAGGTCATACTTATTCACACCCTGGCGATCAGGATGGTATGGGTAATTACAGGTATAGTGATGATCACCTGTTGGTTAGCCGAGTAGTCAAGATGGGATCCATCGCTCTTGATATAGTGATATAATGGGAGATGTACCTTAAGGCCCCTTGTTGAAGAGACACACTCATAAACCTCTGATCAAAGTATAAGTTTGATAGACCAGGTTTCTAGTCAATCTTGATACATTATGGCGAGTGGTGTTCTTCGTGAACAAGTCTAATTCTATGATAGCTATGGATATTACATTAGCTAACACTCAATCCTAGCTTAATAAACTAGATGGTACATAACTTGATGGAAGGAGTGTATTGTATTGGTTATTACTGCAGATCCGGATCAGGTCACAAGCACATGTCGTTCCAAGTATCTGGGGATCATACGCCTTTGCTAGAAAGCCCCTTTGATCGTCTAGATTTATCGGTTTCCATATCAATCTGGAATACTGAGTCTAAATGTTCCTGGATGGGAAGCGAATTTTAGGTTAACCTCTAGCGGCTCTATACTTTGGGATTTTATGAGGTCACACACTTTGGGTCTTTATCGAACTAAGTAAAGAACCTATAGACTGGGTCTATACCGAGAATATTTGTTTGTCGAATTCGATGGAAGAATTATTAATTAGTTGGAAAAAATTAATAATTAAAATGAATAAAGGAGAAAATTGGGAAAATTGCATGGAGCGGAGAAAGGGAATTTATCTTATCATGATTAGGCCCTAATTAAACATGGGTTGTTTAGAGTGGGACATGTACGACTGCCCCGTAAGCTAAAAAGCTTGCAGGTT
This sequence comes from Euphorbia schlechtendalii, assembly GCA_949673415.1. Classification (NCBI taxonomy): domain Eukaryota; kingdom Viridiplantae; phylum Streptophyta; class Magnoliopsida; order Malpighiales; family Euphorbiaceae; genus Euphorbia; species Euphorbia schlechtendalii. The sequence goes on along the minus strand of CATIWQ010094710.1, from coordinate 28,366 downwards.
GCTTGAGTGTGGGCTAAGCCTACACGTGCTAGCGGGCAACAGGCCCACAAGCATGTGCTTGCAAGCTAGGCTTACGGCACAATTAGGGCTTGCCTTTTATCAAGGACATGCAGGTCAGCTCACAGGTCCTAGGGATCCGCATGGCTGACCTAGTTTGTGGGATGGTATTTTTCCCATCCCACATTGGAAAATGAGGGGAATTTTTCACTCCCCTCTCCTCGTTATTCTGTACTTCAACTCAGCCTTTCTCTCTAAGTTTGACTTTTTTTCTTCACGAGATTTTTTTAGATCCTCCACGAGTTTCTCCAAGTGATGAAGAATTCTTTAAAAGGCTCATTCTACTTTGAAGTGAGACTTCTCAGTTAATATTTTCCGGTTGGTCTTCAAGTGGTCTAGCAGCTGTTGTCTACCAATGGGTTCTACCTCAATGGTGGTTTTGGTCGATGAAGATTAGTGTGGATCAATCTTGGAGGGTATCCTAGTTTGGAGGCTAGTGCCAAAGGAGTTCTGCCAAATTGCTCTAAGGGAACACCGCATCCAAATTGAAATGAGAGTCACGCATCAACTAGTAATGTTCTAAACTTAGATGCTAGGGTTTCTTTTATAAGTTTTATAAACCTATTGGAATCTATCAAAAGTTTCAACTTAGATTATATCAATCATGGCATGCTTTGGAGAACCTTTAGGGTTAATATTAAGTTTTGTAATTCTGCCTTGCAAGCATGTTCAATTACGTTCTTGATTAACCAGTGGAAGGAATTATAACGAGGTTGACCTCTAGGGTTATAGTGCCTAGTTGTAACCTTGGGGACATATTTGGTTATCTTTGTTGACCTTGAGATAGGAACATCGATGAGGTTGACTTCTAGGGTTAAAGTGCCTAGTTGTAACCTTAGAAAATGTAGAGATTGTCCTCACAATGTTTCATTTTGGAACCTTTTGCAAATGTGAGAATATTTTGAAGTTAATTATGTGAGAAATTGTGTTTTAACTCCCTGATTGACTTTGCGAAAGCACAATATTTTCCCCTTTAATCAAGACGTAGAACACAATGAAATTAAATATTAGAGCTCGGCTTTGTCTAAAATATTTGTTAAAGTGGAAATGCCCCTTGCATGAATTATTGCCCAACTTAGATGTTGGGGATTTGGAGGTAGAGATTTCATTAATTTGTGAAAAATTTTGAGAACATGGTTTTTTATTGTGGAGTTTGTAATTTGTTTAGGTAACTTTTGTGAGAAAAAATTAGAATTAGGAATAGATTGAATTAAATATTTAAAGGATAAAATAAATGGATGGCTTAGTGAGGTGAGTACGCTAAAAAGCTAAGGCAAAGGCGGTGAGGAGGAGGCTGAGGAGGCATAGGGTGGTGTGGAGGTGCAAGCGGATGGGGAGGATTGAGTGGCACAAAGGGTGAGGCGACATGGACAGATGAGGCATGATGGTAGCGTGGAGGGCAAAAAGGCGTGTGACATAAGTTTACAAGGTGGTTGAGGTGCAATAGTGGCGTGTAGGGCGAGGCAGCAAAGGTGACTCGAGTGCTGTGAAGGGCGAGGCGGACGAGGTGGCCCTGGTGGTGCAGGGTATTTGAAGTGGCACGAGTGTTGCGATTGTCGGTTGGAAGCAAAGAGCAGGAAGAAAGGGCTTTTAGGTCCAAAATGAATGTCCTATACAAATGGCTCAATTCAAAATCTCATTTCATTTCCCTCATTTTTTTCTTTTTTGAATTTCAAAGTTTAACTCTCTAAAAATTTCGTCTCTCTAGATTTTCTCCTCCACCCTTTACCAAAATGCAAAACAAATAATCTAGTCGGTGTCCTTACACCTTACACTTAGAGGATATCGTAGATAGCTCTCACGGAATGTGTGCCTTCTCGAAGTCATAGTGGTATGGACTATGAGCGACCGATCTTTTCATGGAATACACTCTAAAGTCACCTATCTCTCTAGTGATGGCCTTAGAGGGTCATTGCCCCCATCTATAGGTATTCCCGAAACTTGTTAATTTCTGTTTGATTTAGATTTCATCAAATCATTAATTTGAATTTAAAATTTAAATTTAGGCAAAATTTAAACATGAAAAATGCGCAAAAATTCCAATGCGATTTATGAAATTTGAATAGGAATAATTATGCATGACCTGAAAATTACACAAAAATATGAATGAATGCGAAAAATGAATGAACGAAAAATCGAAATGGTGGAAAATCTACCCCCATCCTGGTAGCGGCATCACTCACTGATACCGACTTTGCTTAGGCATGTACTGGTGTTGCGCCCCAGGCCAGTTCTGGCAAAAAAAGGCAGATACCGATGTAGAGTACCACCAGGTTGACAATGCCGGTATTGGCGCTATCCCATGGGGTATCCCAATGGTCAGGCCTGTACTGGCCTGACCTTGGGGCCCGTCTCGGTATATCGGTCAGCACCCATTTTCCCACTAGATATCTAAAAAATTAAATTAAACTAGGTCTAGGTGAAATTTTTACCAGAGATGTGAATTAAAATGAAATTTATTAGACAATAGCTTAATCAATTAATTTAACGTAATTTTAACTTAAATTATAATTCATCACTTAACCAAATTTATTGTATTATACCCAATATTTAATGCGAACTAAGGGAGATTCATGCACACTTATTATGATATATTGGCGCGGCTTCTGCAGATTCAGACGTACGAGACCATTGGTACTCTCTGTCGATGTAGAGAGTAGTGGGAATGGATCTGAGCGAATGCAGACTCTATGCAGGATAGGCGATTAGTAGAGGTAATAGAGGCCAAATAATTTAGCCCTTTGATTGATTCTCTCCATTCTACTCCGAAGAAATTGAGTCATATTATTCTTAGCACTTTGGTCGAGAGGTGGAGCGAGACCACCAACATGTAACATTTACCTATTCGGTAGTTCACCATCACCCCCTCGGACATTGTAGCGATGATGGGGCTACACTGAACGGGGGAGGATGTTGCTATTTGATGTATTTATGGAGCGCTTCCCTTACGTCGAACTCTCAAAGCTGGATTTGAGAGTTTGTTAGGAGTTTGGCCGCTAACAAGGGCCTGATTGCCTTATAGTCTAGTGATATCTCACTAGGACCACCTTGATTAAATTACGGATGAGTAGATCTCTCATTTTGTTTGGTGCTTTATTTATATCCTTCTCTCCATCGTCTTCTTCCCCATCTTGAGCAGCCAATCATACAAAATCCAAGAAGTTGAAAAGATTTATCCTATGAATTATCTTTTCAAATCCCCCACTTTGGCTGGAAAATTGTCAAGATGGTTGTTGCTTCTGTTGGAATTTGACATTGAGTATATCACTAGGAAAGTGATAAAAAGACGAGTAGTGGTCCAATTCTTAGTGTTACACCTAAGTTAATAGTACTTCATAGTAATTAACATTTTGGAAATAACAAATTAATTAGGATAGTGAAATTAATTAGGAATTAAGTACTCTAAATTAGGCAAGTATTACTTGTGTTTGTTTAAGGAAAAATAACTCATTTTTATTGAGTTCTAATTAAGTTATGACTTAGAGTAGGAACAATTGTGTATTGAGTAATATATAGTTTATGCGATATAACTCAACATGAGCTGAGTACCTTTTATTTAGTGAAGTATTGAGTATATCAGAGACACTTAGAATATTATGACATTTGTACTTTTAATGTTGTCTATGAAGACATAATATTCCCTTTGATGCATTTCAGGTAAAAAGCACAAAAATGAAAACGGATAAGCTTGTGGTCCTCATAGCCAAAAGGTGTCAGTCACAAGCGTTTAAAGTAAAAAGGCATCTTCTAACATGCACCGTTTTCTAGCGTCTTCGTGCAACTGTACAATGTCAGCAAGTCAACCAACAACAAGCTTTCATCCCGTTCTCCTCTCTCAGACAGATTAGCTTAAAGAAATGAGTTTTTGACGCATCAAAGATTAATGGTTTAATCTCACACTTCAACAATTGAAATCGCTATCTCTGAACATCTTGGAATCTGTTTCAATCTGGCATATTTGAAAGTTGTATAGAGTAGAGATTTTAAAGAACAAGTTAGGTTGAGAAGTTTGCAATGGCTACTTCCAGCATCTACAATTATAAATAGATGACTTATGTAGACGTTCAAACATGGTGAATCCCTACGAATTTCTTACGAGATAAAAAATTTGTTGAGGTAATCCTAGTGTTCGAAAATTCCATTTCAAGCAATAAATAAACAAACACTCAGTTTTCCATTAGCTTGTAAGAGAGAAACTAGATTAGCTTTGAGTCTTAGCTAAGCTTAAACATTGTAAAAGGATTCAACACATTTTTATAAGTTGAAATCCTTCGTTCTTAAATTCTCAATCTTAAATTTGTGTGAGTCAGATTAGGAAGGTACCTAAACTGAGTATTGAGAGGTAGCTAGAAAGGAGGTAACCTTCAATAAGCATTTACCCATTGTAAAGGCTTCTTTGCTTATTGAAGAAAAGAAATCACTTGTAAATTAAAGCTGAGAAAGGAATCCGAAGACTAGAGGTAGGCTCAGGGAATCTGAGGTGTAATCTTTCCTTCACTCTTTTATTTCCTTTATAAGTGTTTATGCTCAATACATCATCTGTCGTTTTCATAAAACTTCTTGAAAACCAATTTAAGCTGAGTGAGATTACTCAACATAGCTTGTAGGTAAACTAAGTTAACAATGCTGAGTAGTTTATAGCTTTTAGACCAAAGCGCACTAAGCATAAGTCACTCAACAAGCATCTAAAAAATACTTGGATTACATTTTTTAAATCTATAAAGTACCAAGTAATTTTGCATTCACTCCCTCTGCACGATTATTAAAGCTAGAGCAGACCAACAAGTTTTATCAGAGCAAGTGCTTATCTTCCAAACTCACTATCTAAGAGTAAAATATCCGAATGACTTTTAATAATTACAGTTCCGCACTAGACATACTACACTCCTTAAAGAAGGAATGTCTGTGACCAGGCCTCCACTATTCAATGGAAAACTTTACCTGTTTTGGAAAAATCGTATGAAAATCTTCATTCAATCCCACATCATGCATGCATGGTCAACAATCAAATTAGATACTAGGATTCCCATTATAGTGCGAAATGGGAACGTGTTTTAGTTGATCCAGAAGACTTTGATGATGCATGCTTAAGGCTCCTTAAGGAGAATGCGGGAGCCATCAATTACTTACATTGTGCTCTAGATTTGACAAAGTTCAACAGGGACTCTAGATGCAAGATGCCGATGGAGATATGGAGAAAACTATATGTCACGTATGAGTGGACAAATAAAGTCATGAGTCAAAGATCAATCTTATGCTCTGAGAGTATGAGCTGTTCTAGATGGGCGTGAGCTGGGTATTCTATCCATGAATACCGGGTTCATTAACATCATTAATGAACAAAAGAAGCTAGGCAAGGAATTTACCAAGCAGGAAATGTTGAAGAAGATCCTTAGAGTTCTCATTCTTGAGTGGGATGCAAAGAAGAGCACTACAGAGGAGGCTCATGATTTTAAGACCTACAACTATGATTAGCTAATAGGCACCTTGCTGACTCAAGAGATGTCCCTAAGGAAATACAATGATGAATTCAAAAGGAGTAAAGGTAAGGAGAAAGAGGACAGAGCAATTATCCTAAAAGTTGAATCGTTTGATGAATCGACCAGTTATGATTTGGATGAGCGGATGGAGTTTCTCATGAGGAGATTCAAGAACTTTATGAAGAAGGGTGAGAATTCAACAAAAAGAAGTATCCTCGCAAAAATAAGCCAACTCAGCATTGATGAGGAGTTGAGGAAGAACCTTGAAAGAGCAAAACAAAGATATCAAATGCTTTGGTGGGGTGAGAAAGGTCACATCCATTCCTCTTGTCCTAAATCTAAGAAGGACAGATTCAAGAAGAAGTTTGGGTAGAAAAGTGAGTCACTTGTTGCCACATGGAGAGAGTTTGAAGAATCTTCATCATCTGATGAAGAAGAAATCAACTCCACCAACCTCTACTTGATGGCGATTGAGAATGAGAAGGGCGAGAGCTCAGCATCTACCTCAAAGGGCAATCAATCTGCTACTAACTCTAGAGCTGAGCAAAATAAAGGGAAGAATCACCAAGCTACGGTAAACTTTGAAATCCCTTTGTCCATTAAAGAGTTCATCCAGGTATTCTTTGATGTAATGAAATTGACTAACAAGTCAATCAAAAGCATCAAAGATCTAGTGAAGAGAAGTGAAGATCAGGAAACCACAATTGCTTCCTTATCTCTTGATATCTGATTTCTTCAAGAAAAAATTGAGTATCATGAATGTCATAACAATAAGCTTTCTAAGAAATTAGATGAGTTGACTATGAGATAGCAACTTTAAAGAAAGAATGGGTTCCTCCTCCAACTAATCATCCACCTTCAAGTAACTAAACTCGTAATTCTAGATCGGGGAAGAAATCCTCTTCAAAGAAGAAAGTGAGCCAGCCTAAACAAAAAGCAGCATGTAGCTTTTGTGGGAAGGCTGGAAATGTTACTATCATGTGCATGCATAATAATGGTTACTACGATGAGTATGACCAGAGTAACTTAAGCACCGCTAACAAGGGAGGACCCAGCTTGAAAGTATGGGTACCTAAGAAAATGTAATTTTTTCAAGTGAGGCTTAAATCTGCTGATAACTCTGGAATGTGGTATTTGGATAGCGGGTGCTCGAGGCATATGATGGGAGATGAAACTCAGTTAATCTCATTGGAGCGAAACCAAAATGGGAGTGTCAGCTTTGGAGATAACCAAAAAGGAAAGATTGTTGGAAGCATATAATTAGTGTTTCTCCTTCAATTGAAGAGGTGTCTCTAGTTGAAGGACTCAAGTTCAATCTACTAAGTGTAGCCCATCTTTTTTAAAAAGGTAGGAAGGTTTTATTCGACTTAGTAGGTTGCTCAGTTATTAATGGGGGTAAGACTGATTTTACTATTCTCTTTACTCTTATAGATTCAATAATGTTCATATGATTGATTTATCCCCTAACTCCACTAATGCGTGCCTCGTATCTAAGGAGGATGATTCGTGGCTTTGGCATAAAAGGTTGGGTCATATAAATATGAGCATTCTATTCAAAATAGCTAAAAAGCAACTAGTTGTGGGTTTACCCAGTATTAGCTTTGAGAAACATAGGCTTTGCTCAACTTGTCAACTTGGTAAGCAAGCTAGAAAGTCATTTTGATTAATTAATAATGTAGTAACTAAAGAAATCATTGGAGCTCCTCCACCTTGATCTTTTTGGTCCTATTCAACCTATGAGCATGGGAAAAAAAAGGTTATCCTAGGTGGTTGTGGATGACTTCACGAGATTCACATGGGTAGTCTTGCTGAGTAGCAAAGATGAAACCTTTGAGTCTTTTGTCAAACTAAGTAACAAGATAATTAATAAACTAGGAACTAAAATCTGTAGAATCCAGAGTGATCATGGATGTGAATTCAAGAATTTTCATTTCGAAGAATTTTGTTCAGTGCATGGTATTGACCATAATTTTTCTGCTCCTTAATGTTCTCAACAAAATGGGGTTGTAGAGAGGAAGAAAAGAAATATAGTTGACATAGCTCGATCCATGCTGAGGGATAATAATCTACCAAAGTACTTTTAGGGAGAAGCTATTAACATAGCCTGTTATATCCTAAAATGGGTTTTAATTCACTCAATTTTGGAGAAAACACCCTATGAGCTTTGGCTTGGGCGCAAGCCTAAGATTGGTCATCTCAAATCATTTGGTTGTAGGTGTTTTATCCTAAATACAAAGGAGCAGCTAGGTAAGTTTGGTCTAAAGGCTAATGAAGGTATCTTTCTAGGTTACTCAACTAACAGCAGGGTATTGGAATATATGTCAAGAGAACTAGTCTATTAGAGGAGTCTATGCATGTAGATTTTGATGAAACAAATAATGCACATAAATTTCCATTTGATGAAGATGAAGTAGTAATTTAAACAGAAAATGCACTCAGCATACCACTCTATGCTTCCTAACCCAGCACAAGAGTTAGAAACTGAGGAAGTTAAAGTTGTTGAAGATCTCCCAATCAACTTCAACGAAGAAGAAGATCAACCTTAGCTTAACAACCCATTAGAGAGACTCTCGTTGTAGAACCGAGTCTATCAAGAGACACAATCACCCAATCAAAAGTATTGTAGATAATGTTCATAATCTAGTGATGGTGCTAGGTAAGCTTAGTAGGATGATGAGCCATCCAGCTTTCATCTCATTGATTGAACATTGGAAGTTCGAAGATGTAGAAGGAGATGACTACTAGATGATCGTGATACAAAAGGAATTGGATCAGTTCAAGTGCAAAAATGTTTGGGATCGAGTTACTAAGCCCAAAGGGAAATCAATAATCGACACCAAATGGGTTTTCAAGAATAAAGTTGATGAAGATGGAATTATTGTCAAGATCAAGGCCACGCTTATTATAAAGGCTTCAACTAGTAAGAAGGGATCGATTATAATGAGAACTATGAACCTATATCTCATCTTGGAGTAAAGGATTCTTTGTGCTTTTGCATCCCATATGAATTTCAAACTATTTCAAATGGATGTCAAGAGTGCTTTCCTAAATGGCTTCATTCAAGAGGAAGTTTATGTGTGCCTGTTCCAAGCTTTGAAGATGCGAAGAATCCTAAGAATGTCATCAAACTGATGAAAGCTCTCTACGAATTGTAGCAATCACCTCGTGCTTGGTATGAAAGGCTTACCAACTTCCTACACAACAAAGGCTATGAAAGAGGCAAAGCAGATACAACTCTTTTTATCAAGAGAACAAAGGAAGATGTGTTACTAGTCCAAATCTATGTGGATGATATCATATTTGGAGCAACTGATGAGAAGCTTTACAAGGAGTTCAGCATGTAGAAGAAGAGCGAGTTTGAAATGTCAATGATGGGAGAGATAGACTTTTTCCTAGAATTGCAGATCAAGCAAAGTGAAGATGAAATCTTCATTAGTCAAGCAAAATATGCCAAAGAAGTCTCGAAGAAGTTTGATATAGAGAATTCAAAGCCAATGTCCACTCCCATGACCACTAACACTATCTTAAGTAAGGATGAAGCTGGTTAGCCTGTAGATAGTAAGTTCTACAGAGATATTATTGGTTCTCTCCTTTTCTTAACTTATAATAGGCTTGATATTCAATACTTTGTATACTATTGCGCTCGTTATCAAGCTGACTCTAGAGAATCTCACTTAGCAACTATTAAGAGAATTCTCCAGTACTTGCAAGGTTCTATTGATGCAAGTCTGTGGTACCAAACAACTTGGATTTTACTCATAGAGTATACACAAATGCAGATTATGGAAGGGACAAGTTCGACAGGAAAGCACCACTAGAGGATGCCATTTCCTTAGAGAATGCCTTGTTTCATGGCACAACAAAGCAAACTTCTATTGCGCTAAGTACTGCAGAAGCTGAGTACATGGCAGCATGAAGTTGCGTAGCACAACTGCTATGGATCAAGCAACTAATAGAGGATTATGGTATTAAGTTAAAATTCCTTAAAGTTATGTGTGATAATAAAAGTGCAATTGACCTATCCAAAAATCTAGTTCAACTTGGCATGATGAAGCAAGCCAACATTAGACATCACTTCATAAGGGATCATGTACTAAGGGGAGATGTTAAATTAGAGTATATTCCTTTAAAGGAGGAGTGAGTTCACATATTCACTAAACCCTTATAAAAGGAGCAATTCAACACACTTAGAGAGCTAATTGGAATGGTGAACCTAATGTGAAGAAATCCCAGAAATTTTGGCTAAGTCTTAAAGATCAAATTCCAAAATCTAAGATCAGCGTAATGAGATGACACTTAGTTAACCCTATTTAGTTTTTAACTTAACAGTGTTAGTTTAGTTTTCTTGGTTAAAATCTCAAAAGCTAGTTTATTGAAAGGGCGTTTTAAATTGGAACCGTCTAAAACCAAAACTACGTCGTTTAATTAAGTCGGTTAAATTCATGTTCAATCTCACCGTTAAACTTGATCTTTACTTATGGAAGAGACACGTGTTATGTTGCCGAAGAAAAGACTATTTAAGTGAGAGCTTGCTACAAAGAGAATCTCACTTGTAATTTGAATCCTCAAAGTAAATTTCTCTCCAAGAACCTTAACTCTTTTCTCTCAATTTTCTCTACAATGGCATCTTCTCAACAAACCCAAAGAAAAGTTCAATACACTCTTCAAGGCTAATCATAGAGAAACATGTTCATCAACATCGATGACACGACTGAGAAAGTGGTCTTACCCCAAGGCACAACATTCACTCAAGTTAACTGGGTAGCAGATAAGGAGTTGGGCCCCATGTTCGAAGTAGATTATGTTGGGCTATTGAAGAACAAGAACATGTACCGTGTGATGAGGTAGCAAAATTTAATCCAATTTCTTCTCCTTGATGGGCCAATAATCAAGGAATTGATAAGGAAGTTATATTCAAACCTCTACATCATTGAGGGTTTCCCAGGCATCTTGATGATATAGATAAAGAAGACCTCTTATCTAATCTTTGCAAAGCTAATGGCCAACATCTTACACATGCCTTTGAAAGGAAATCTACTAAGGAGGGATGGGGATGAAGAAGCAGTAGCTATCCTAGAGGATTGGGAACTCCTAGAAGATTATGGCTCTGGTGAAATCTCAGCTTTAGGAATGGCATGGAAGACCAGAGCATGCCATGAACGGTTGATCAAAATAATCATGCCAAAGACTGGATCTCTTAGCAGCTACACCAATTTTGAAAGGTGTATAATGTACCATATGGTAGAAGGGAAGTAATTCAACTAGCATGTGATGATTTTACATCATCTCACTAAGGTAACAACCCTCTATCACTGTGGTTATCTTATCACTGCCATCACAAAAGCTATGATGAATGATATCTCAAAGTTTATGGGTGAGAGTGGAGACACCATCTTATCGTTGAAGAAGATTTAGGATTTCCAACTCTTCAAGATATTGAAGTTCAATCAATTCCACACAAGGTATACCAAAGCCCAGAATGTCAAACTGAAGAAGGCTAAGGTAGTTCCATCCATGTTTCCAGCCAACATCCTTAAGAAGGATGAGGATGCCTTTTATGGCGGATTATGAGGTGTCAAATGAAAGAACCTTTGATGATGTTTCTTTATCAATTCAGCTTGTACTAACTTTAATTGCTTTTGCTCCTAAAAGTCCGGGAGCTAAGATGGATGCTCAAAGAAAGAAAACAAGCCCAATAAAAACAAGGGAAGGAGCTACGCCTGCTAAACCTAAAGTGCAGTCCTAGAAGAAGTTGAACCTAAAAACTAGGAATCAGAGGGAAGCTAAGGCCAAGTTATGGCAAGAAGAAGAAGAAGCTACTGTAACAAAATCATCTCTTCCTCCTCCTCCTTTAAAAGTTGCGAAGAAAATCAAGAATATTTCTACAACTGTGTTGGGATAGAATTGAGGGAATGGAAGAGAAAATTCGTAGAGGCAAGAGAAGAGGCTTCTCAACAAGCAGTGAAGAAAACCAAAGAGGATAAAGACACAATAAGTCTTAGCTTTGATGAGGAGGTGGAGAAAGTTGTCTCCAAAATAAAGAGAATGCAAAAGAAGTGTCTACCACTATTTACCCAAAAAGGGATGTTCAAGTAATGAGCAGTGAGGATGATGATGACATGGAGTTCATCAACTAGGAAGATTCTACTCTTACTGAGGAGAACATCTGAGCCCCCAATCTCACTCAACAAAATGAATTACCGTCCACTCAGACTAAGTCACATGAAGTTGACCCATCTTTGGGTCAATCAACTAGCCAACAGACCTAAAAATCCTTCCCAAAGCTCCTTTGAAAATCCTTCACCAATTTCTTTTGTAAATCTTGAAATTCCTTCTTCTCTTGTTCATACTTTTAATGTAAATTCCTTTGTAAATTCCCCTATTCATATTTCTTCTCCAACCACTTCCCAAGAAAAGACTAACCCTTCTTCACCACCTCCTTAAACTCAAACAACTCTCATTCCTTCTCCTGTAAAATCTAAATCAACTTCTAATTCTTTAAATCCATATGTATAAACTTTTAACATACCCCCAAACACTTCTTCTACACCTAATCTTTCTTCCCAACCATCTCTGATTGGAGAAGTCCCTAACAGTGAGAACTACACTTAATAGTGAATAGAAAATGATGGTGTTTCCATAAATTTTAAAACCGAGGAAGCAAATCCATCTAGAAGCAAGCCAATCCAAGAGGATTTGGCTAATTAAACCATCTTAGCTCTGATTAGGGAGCTAGCAAGGAAGAAATTTCCAACTCTCTAAATTGACACTGAGTTGGATGGTGCAGTAATCCAAGTGTTACTAGTACATGAATTGACAGACTTATCCGCAAAGAGAAAGGAGAAGATTCATGAGTTTGAAGAACACTCAAGCATCCCTTCAGAGTTTGTTTTATTTTGAAGAATTTGGGAATATCCTATGGAACCTTTAAACAATCAAGAATCATCTAGCTAAGGAGAGCGCTAAAATCCTTATGGACAAGATGGCTCTAATCTTAACCGGGATGATGGATACTCCAGCTTAGCTTAATGTGGCTTTATCTTCTATTCCAACCTCAAATTTCATTATAAATGCAATGGCGAGTAAGGTGAAGAATAGTATTGATGCTGCCTAAGAACAGCTGAGTACTCTTAATGCCACCTTGGAAACTCAGATTATGTAGTTCCATAAGTTTAGTGAATAAAGGGGTTAAAATAAAGACCAACACGGATAACAAAATTCATGAACTATCAAAGTAGTTGGATACAAAATGGATTTAATGCACATTATGTGCGAGATAATGGAGAAGATGTCAAAGCTAATGATCGCTTATGATACCATGCTTGATTGAGTTGTAAAAAAGGTGGATGAAGCTGTCAAGAAGGTAGATAGGCCATTGCTCAACATGGATACACTAAGTGATGAATTGGACTTAGGTTGCATGCTTTTGAAGTCAAACATTGAAGATGATGTGAAGAATTCTCAAAAATCTCTTATTGAAGCCATGTGCAAACTATTTCTTGAGCCAACTGAGTCAATCGACCCATGTAATGGCCTCAAAGTTCATAAAATGTTGAATGCCCTAGTAGATAGAATCAATAAACTACAAGGAAAAGTACATCACTTGGTGGATACTAGAGAGCACAATGCTAATGACATAGATTACACATAAAGGAATGTATATCTAATGTGTCCAAGGATCATTAAGATGGAAGCCAAATTGAAGATAGCTTTATCCGCAGCTAATTTCAGAGTTCTTCTACAGTGCTTTCAACAGTTTCTTTGCCAGGGATTTCACCAAATTGATCATCCTCACAAGTTGTCATCATCTGTTGCTACAATAATTGAATGAGTAAGAGGTTCTCTCAACACAAGGTAAAGAGCAGCTTGAGTAAGAAAAATTAACCATCCATCATTAGGAAGCTAGAGGATTTTAAGACTGTAATGGACTCTTATAATTCCTGTCTCAATTAGATAGTGATGGAACATATATCAAATGGGTAGAAAGTAGGTGAAGATGCTAGCAAAGTTGCCTATCATCATAGTTCAAACATTCAACCTAGATTGCAATGTCCACCAGAGAAACCACATCAACAACATCTTAGGAACTCACCTAGAGGTGAACTCATCAATGCAATCCAAAGTAGAGTATATAGTCCTTAGTATAGATTTTCTTATAATAGTGTTGAAGTGTAAAGGCTTAGTATATGACACTACCAGTGTAGTGACTAAGTTTTATTAATGAAAAAATTACAAGTTTTTCTATCAAAAGTTAAGAGCTTATTCACTTGTTATATTTCTGGATTATTATTTTATATAATATTTTTGCAGGAATTAATCAAAGATAAACTTGAAAGGAGAAGCTGAGTAAGACACAGTCCCAAGATAAAGAATAGTTCTCTAATTATAGGGGCGTTGATGTTGACTAAAGGAAATCTACTCACTATGGGGGAGTCTATACTGGCCAAGGAGTTCAATCAGTAAGGGGGAGTATTACATCACTTAATAGGTATTCCTATATAAGTAAACTATTTATTTAATTAATTTCTTCTACTACCTAGTTTGTTATCTATTATAAAATGGGGAAGATTGTTGAGCCCAAGTTAATAGTACTTCACAATACTTTACGTTTTGAAATAACAAACTGATTAGGATAGTGAAATTAATTAGGTACTAAGTAGACTCTTAATTAGTTAAGTTTTACTTGAGTTTGTTTAAGGGAAAGCAACTCAATTTTACTGAGTTCTAATTAAGTTATGGCTTATAGTAGGAAAAGTTGTGTATTGAGTACTATATAGTTTATGCGATATAACTCAGCATGTGCTGAGTACCTTTTATTCAATGAAATACTAAGTATATGAAAGACGGTTAGAATATTATGACATTTGTGCTTTTAACATTATTTGTGAAGATAAAATATTCCCTTTGATGCTTTTCAGGTAAAGAGCGCTAGAATCAAAATGGATATTCCTATGGTCCTCATAACTAAAAGGTGTCAGTACGGAATGTTGGAGATTTCTCATAAGCATCCAAAGTAAAAATGCATCTTCTAACATGCACCGTTTTCTAGTGTCTCCGCGCAACTCTGCAACATTAGTAAGTCAACCAACTACAAGCTTCCGTGTTGCATCTCGCATGCTCCTCTCTCAAATGGATTTGCTTGAAGAATTGATTTTTGGATGCATCAAAGATTAATGGTTTAATCTTGCACTTCAACGTTTCGTAATCGTTGTCTCTAAATGTCGTAGAATCTGTTTCAAACTAGCAGATTTGAAAGCTATAAAGAGAAGAGATTTTGAAGAACAAGTTTGGATGAAAAGTTTGCAACAGTTACTTCCAGCATTTACAACTATAAATTGAGAACTAAAGTAGAAGTTCAAACTTGGTGATACACCTCAAATTCTATAGAGCTAAAAACTTTTTGTTAGTAATCCCAGCATTCAAAAATTCCATTTCAAGCAATAAAAAAGCAAACACTCAGTTTTCCATCTACTTGTAAGAGATAAAACAAATTATCTTTGAGTCTTAGCTAAGCTTAAAAATTGTAAAATGATTCAACTGAGTTTGTCAGTTTAGGAAGGGTAATTAAACTGAGTATTAAGAGGTAGCTAAAAGGAGGGTACTTTCTGTAAGTGTCTATCCACTATAAAGGGTTCTTTGCCTATTGAAGGAAAGAAATCACTAGTGGATTAAAGCTCGGATAGGAATCTAGGGAGCGGAGGTAGGCTTGGAGCCGAACTAGGATAAATATGAGGCGTAATCTTTCCTTAACTCTTTTATTTTCCTTTATAAGTGTTTGTGCTCAATACATCATCTCTCATTTTCATATAACTACTTGGAAACCAATCTGAGCTAAGTAAGATTACTCAACACAGTTTGCAGGTAAACTATGTCAACGATGCTGAGTAGTTTACAATTTTAAGACCAAAGTTCACTCAGCATAAGTCACTCAGTACACATATAAAAACAACTTGGATTAAATTTTTTAGATCTATAAAGTACCAAGAAATTCTACATTCACCCCCTCTGCACGATTATTAAAGCTAAAGCGGACCAACTGTTAGCCGGATAACCATTAGAGTATGATTACGTGGAGAATTTAGAATTCCTTGATGAGCAATTAGCTATGTTTGAAGAAGCTAAACCGCATGGACCATGTACTTTGATGAAACTGTTAATAAAAGAGGTGTTGGGCTTGAGGTTATCATTGTCACTCTAGAAAATGGAATAATTCCACTATCCAAACACTTAGGGTTCTCAATCATCGATAATGGGGTAGAATATGAAGCATGCTTGTTTGGGCTACAAGCACTCCTAGCAGTAGGGGTAATCAAAGCGTTAGTCATAGATGATTTCGCCTTGGTAGCCGTAAAGTGGTGGGGGATTGGGAAATAAAAGAGGAGTCTCTTCATCCTTACTTTAAAGTAGTTTGGGCTCATCATCAAAGTTCAAGCAATGTTTGTATCAATGCACGAGAACCAAATGGTAGATTCCTTAGCTAAATTGGCTTCCATGTGGGAGAATCCCCAAGAAAAATTGATGAAATTGTTAATCCTCAATAATCTAATCACCTTTCTAGTAAAAAGCAGCAATGGTAGTGGGGGAAGTTTCGGATGACCCATGGTTTACTTACATAGTAAGATTCTTCTAATAATACCCCAAAAATGCATCTCATTCCTATCACACTACCTTGAAAAGATTGACAATCCAATTTAAATTAATTGATGGGGATTCATTCAAAAGGGATACTAATGGTTTATTGCTCATATGTTTGAACGAAGAAGAAGCTACCCAAGTTATGAGAATATTACACTCAGGATACTTCAGACCACATATAAATGGAATAGCCTTAGCCAAGAGTATTCAAGTGTACTTTTTTACCACCATGACAGCAGATTGTGTAGTCGAGGTAAAGAAGTGCCATCAATGTTAAATTTTTTGAGAAATCCCTCATTTAGCGCCACTCAAACTCCAAAATTTGTCTACTCCTTGGCCATTCTTAGTGTGGGGGATATATATAATTGTTAGATTCGACCATCATATATAAATGGGCATTGATACATCATGGTGGCCATAGATTACTTATCTAAGTGGGTTGAGGTGGAATCATACACCAACATTACCGCTAAGAAGATGGCCAAGTTTATAGAGCACCAAATTTTTACTTGATATGGGATTCCTCACCACATTGTTAGTGATAATGGGGTTCAATTCCAAGCTAAAACTACAAAGTTAATTGAGAAATATGGGATTGAGCACCATAGATCATCTCCATACTGACCACAAGTAAATGGGGCAGTTGGAGCAATTGTGAGCATGCGATTTCCACCATCTCACGGAAGGATGATGATATCTTTTAAGCTTGACCTTTCAACACTTCGAAAACCACAAGGGGAATTTATGTCCACTATGGGACAGGTTTTAGATGATTCAAGCCTTCGAAACATACCCAATACACTCAAAATTACCCAAATACATCCAAAAATAACCCAAGATACATCTAAAAGGAACAAAAAGAACAAACCATGAATTCCTCGTGAAGGGGGATCCGACACCCAGAAGGAGCCTCGACGCCCCTACTAGAGAGGCATAAGGGCACCCACTAAGGGCGCCCCCTATAGTAGGGGTGTCAATGCCCCCAAGGGGCATCGATGACCCTTCAAGGCAGTTGTGGTAGTCTTTTTACTAAGTAAAAAAATACCACAACCCAATAATTCTCCACTAAACCCACAAAAATTGCCACATCTGTGATAGTTTTCTAGATTCTAAAAGCCTTTAAAAAAACCTCCCTTTACCTGTCATTTCAAAACATACTAGACAACACTTGATTTCAGATTCAAAACTTCTCTATAGTAAGAAAAACACGCTATAATTTCTTTTATTATTATGTTCTTGAGCCTTCAAAGCTTAAAAATCATCTTAAAGGAACCTCCTATGATGTAATCAAACCATCTCAAGGTGGATTTCCATCGAAAAAGTAAGCACCTGAGTTCCCAAACTTTTATTTCAATTAAATTTTATATTATTTTGTTTCATTTTGCAAATCTAAAGTTTTGAAAGAGGGAGCCTCCTCGAGGAATGGGGGACTCCCTGGCAAAATGGGAGCCTTACCGAGATAGGGGTTCCCCCCTTCCCTCCATAGGGAGTCTCCTGACAAATGAGAGACTTGTCGAGCTACAAGAAGCCTCCATAATATTTTAAAAAAATGTTACCTTTTTCAATCACTTTTATCTAATTCTAACATTATTTTTATGCTCCAAGAGCCACAATTGTTCATTTTTATCGTTAAAAACACATTTAATTACGATGATCAGATAATCAAACTCATTCTTTTCAAAGAATCAAGCTTGGAATGGGTTCTTTCAAATCTCATTTCCTTTTAAAAACTATTTCTTTCAAACTAACATTGTTTTGCAAAATCATTAAGATCTGGGGCCACATATAATGTTTATATTTCTAAAACTCAAACTCTTTCAATTATTTTCATTTATTATCATCATCATTATGTGAATAAAATACACTTAAAATACTTAGGTAATATTCATGTTGCAAATAAGAAAAATTATTTTATTTTAATTTAACTAATGAAAAGTACGTAACCCATATAGACCCAAATCTTTGATAATTTGTGGAAGAGCTAATCTGCGTGGCGACTCCATTTTTAATATATTTTCTTGGAATTTTCCTTTTTTCAAATTTTTTTTAATAAACAATATATTATTTAATATATTATTGAAGGAGGGATTTTTTTATGAAGGTGAGATATTATATCATCATATGATGCTCTATGATAATTTTGGATCCTAAACCCCTATCTAGTCTAACTAAGGATCGGGCTTTAATATCCATCCACTTCAGGGATACCTCCCATACCAGGGAAGATTAATCAGTAATGGATCGAAAGATTCGCTAGGTAGTCATATTTTGATCCGTTTTCCAAAATCAACTTGCGTTCTTGTATTTTCTTCAAGAGTAGCTTTACAAACTTACTTTATGACCCACCAGAAGGAGGCTTCTTATGAGTTCAATAAAACCCCTCGCGCGGCGTACCTTCTCCATAAAAAAACCTCACCCTGCTCATAGCGATGACTATTCAAGGGATTTTAATATTTTCATTTTAAAAGCCCTTGCTTTTTTTAAAACCTTGTTTATGAAGATACTCTTTTTCTGGATATTGAAATCTTTGGTTAAATTAAACTCATGGTTTTTATTTTCAATAGAATATTCATTTCATGCATTAAGATTGATTACTCTATGATGACTAGAAGGATGCTACTTTGAGTTGTACCCCATGAGACTTGCGAAAATCCCCCTTGCAACCTCATGGAAGCCTAAACATTTAGTAGGTGGATTGCCATATCGCATGTACCTTCCTCGTTGAAATCCATTTGGGGAGAGGCTTGGAGTGTATCGTAGTGCAATGGGAAGCATATACATTAGAAATCCTGTTGAATGAAGTCTCTCATGTAGTAAAGCTTAGCAACTATTTATAGGGTAGTAAAACTAATATAAACGCATACATTAAAGTTCTGCACTGTATAGTCACCTGATCCTTGACAAGTTATGATAAAGTTACCCCACCAAGGGGAAAGAGGCAAAATCCCACGGGCATCATAAATGCCGAAGGGAGGAATCTTGAGTTTTTACTTTTCGTAATTTACTTTTCGCAAGTAACTTAGACTATAGGCATATGGTACATCACACTCTCCTTATTCTATCATGCGCACCGTCACATCATAGGGATATGTGACAATTCTCCAATATCACACATATAAACTACACGTTGCCATGCTATAATGTGTTATATGCTTTTCTATGCCACTTTCTCTACACATTTCCATGCAATACAATGTTATACTACCATGCTACTATGTCTACAAATTATCATGCTATACCATTTTATATTCTATTCCATGCTACTATTTCTACACGTTGCCATACTATACCTTGTTATATGTTATTCCATGCTACTGTTCCTACATTTTTCCATGCTATACTATGTTATATGCTATGCCATGATATATTTTGATGTGATATGCCTTTCCGCATGAACATTACTATGATATGCTTCATACATAATTACATATTTTTTATAGGATGCCATGCAAAGTCATGCAATCGTTTCTACGTGAATCTTAAATGAAAAGTCATGAATCCATTATATAATTTTTATAGGATACCATGAAAAGTCATGCAACTGTTTCTATGTAAATGTTACATTCAAAACCATGATTACATTACATATTTTTCGTTGGATGCCATGCAAAGTCATTCAATTGTTTCCACATGAATCTTACATGAAAATCCATGATTCTATTATATATTTTCTATAGGATGGCATGCAAAGTCATGTAACTATCTCTATGTGAATATTAGATGCAAAGGCATGATTACATTACATATTTTCATTAGGATGCCATGCAAAGTCATGAAACAATTTCTATGTGCATCTTATATGCAAAGCCATGATACAGTTACATAGTTTATGTAAGATGTCATTCAACTGTTTCTTCATGAATTTTACATGAAAAGTCAAGTTTAAATACATAGTTTAGTAGGATGCCATGCAACTGTTCTACATGAATCTCACATACAAAATCATGTTTCAATTACGTAACTTACAATGCCATTGTCTCTATGTGATTCTTTGTTACCTCACCATGTTCTATATTGTCACACTACAACACTACACCACACCACCATTATTGAATTTGCATGTCATGAAAATTAACACCTTGTTCAAAAATTCTATACTGATACCAGGGATGCTTAACCCATTGACACTAGTGATCTCAACCATTCATATATTTTTCATTCAATTATGTGAATTTCAATACAAATAAAACCAAAAATCTCACTTTTTAAATCAATGATGACCGCTGCTACAATCTAAGTAACTCCTCTCTACTATATTTCAATCTCTGATTTGCATATCAAAATGAATCATATCATATAACACCAAATCAAAATCACTTCCAAATTAAAAGGATATAAAATTGTAGAAAAATGGTAATTTCTCAAAACCTACGTAATGCAGAGGCAAGGACATCTTTATCTATTTGTGATTTTATTGTAAAGGTATCAAAGAATTTCTCGATGATGAAGGATGGCTCAAGCATCTTTTATATAATGAAGACATAAGAAGTTTGTGTCATATTTCAATTGTAGGACATTTCATACAAAATGATAGAATGGCATCATTATAGGTCAAGCAATTTAAGTGATAATGAAGGTTTGAATAAATCTAGCCTCGCATCACATTCGTTGATAGATAATCACAGATGTCAAGATTTGTCAAATTTGATAGAAATGAGAAACTAGAAGAGGTCGAAAGATGATGACGAATCATAGCAGCGAAGTAGTAGTGGTGATGGTAAAGTTAACCAAAAGAAAGAGACATGAAATAAAGAGGAATGATGTTTTGGCTTTTTTATACTAAAATATCACACCAATGGATGAAAAAATGGATTGTTGAGATCACTAATTTCAATGGGTGATAACACCTCTAGTGTTAATATAGAATTTCTTATTGCAGCCATATATTCTCATGTCATATAGGCCTTCTAGGTCCAAAACACAACAATACACACCATGCATCGATGCATCCCCCATGGCCTTTTGGAGCCATACTAACAAGTGTGTTTGTGATTTCAACATGGGCTAGGATTTTTTAACATCTTTTTAGAGTCTCACCTCCTACACCATCGATCAGTTTACCTCACCTTTTAGGTAAGACAAACTCTTAGTCAATAAGAACAATCTTGCCAATCAACATGTCTTGACATGGTAAAATCCCTCCTCCAAACAGCAACAATTGATGGCCAAAATAACTGCAACAATTGCATAGTTCATGGGTGATGACCAATTCTACGACATCCTCAAAGAGTAAATCAAGGCAGTGATCCATGAGGAGTAGCCTTCTGACAAGGAGTCCGAATCTGACATGGTGGAAGAATCTGTCCATAAATGTCCAAAGGAGAACACATCTCAAACAGAGGCGCTACTATAATAACTAGTCAAGCTTAATCTCGCCAAGTAAGGTATACTCAAAACATGAACCGAAATTGGTGAAGAGTTACTCCCAGCTAACTTCACCAAGTCAACGCTACCACCCTACAAATGAGCAAGTCCACCTAATGTACACTTGGATAACTATGAGAATGTTATGAAATTGAAGGGTATAACTGATAATCACTTGGATAAGATGTTCCCTTGCAATTTGGTAGACATCGCCTCCGATTGGTTTGCTACTTAGCCTCACCAAGTCAAGAGTAAATTAGCCAAGATCTCTTCCACATTCAATGGGCATTATCAAGCTCAAGACAACTATCTAATCTTTGGAAAGGATCAAGAAAAAATAAACCGACACTTTTTTAGAATACTATAATCGATTGATGGTCGTCTAATTCCTCGTATGGAGCAAGCCAAATCTCCTAGGAATGATAATCATTCTCATTAATTGGGCACTTCCAATCTACCAAGAAAAGATGGAACTTGATGAGTACACAAGCTACACCAAAGTTTGTCAAAGAAAATAGAGCGTTAGGTACAGGCGAAGAAGTAGGTGGCCACCCCCACTACCTAAGAAGTGGGAGTTCATACTTCAAGAACACGCAAGTGGTGACTCTACCACCTATTCCAACCAAAATGAAATCAACCACTCCTACCACCACCTCTACAAAATCGAAGGTCGCCTTGATACAACCTCAAGCATGGGGTCTCTCTACATTATCCACCATCTTTACCAAACTAAGGGAGCTCAATCTTCTTAGAGTCTTCAACAATGGGCTCCACCCAAGGCCAAGGTTAGGGAAAACTTCTTCTCATACCATGTGATGGTTGAATATTACATAGACAAATACCAAACTCTACACGATGCCATCAAAGAGCTAATAAAGGTGAAACACATCGAAGAACCTCTTACCAAGCCAAGCACCATGAACAACCCCCTTGTGAATTTCCTCTACATTTGTCAATGCCATCTTCTTAGGTCATGACTAGGAAAATGAGAGAGATAATGAATAGTTTGACCCTATTTTTGGATAAAATGACTTGATGTTCAACGAACGAAGAGTGGAGATGACACATGAGTAAGTAAAAAGTCCAAATTTGTGGAACATAATCAACCACAATATATCTCACCTCCCATGACTTACAATGGTGGAGAGGATCCATAAGAGTACTTGGAGAAAGTCAATGACCTCATGGATGAACACAGATGTGAGCGGATGACTTTCAACAATGCGGTCGCTATGAGGCGCTAGCCTTGTGAGATGGGGCGTGGGGTTTTCAAAAAAGGGTTTTGTTTGAAAGCGTGATTGAAAATGGATTTCAAGCTTTAAAGAAATGAGACCTAAATCTCTAGTCTATGTTATAGAGTCATCAGCCGGATTAGCTCTGACGGGAAAATTTGGTACAGCTTAGATCCATTTTCCTAATCTATACCATAGTACAGTGATTCGAGTTTGGATGAGTTACTTACTTCGTCATCATTTGAGTTAAATTACACTATGTTAGAAACCACGTTTATAATATTCGAACTAAACTAGATACTTTCTACTTATGATTATTTTATCACTCATGCATAAACCAATAAGTAAATAAATTGTAGAAAGTAAACATGTGAGAAAGTAAATGGGCCCAATCTATGTGGGATTAATTATATTTTGGGATGGGGGATTTCACTCACCTAAATACATCAGAATGAAAGGGATACAATCACCTAGAATACATCAGTATCAAATAAATATTACAATTGATTTTGAAATTTAGATGCGATACCCAAAGAAAATTAAATCCTAACATTCATCTAATCCTAATCTACCTGCACCTACAAAGGTTAGCACAAATAATATTGTACATCACAATTAGTTGCAAATATGTTCAATTTGATTTTTTGCGAGACCCAAGCAGTCTAATTTAAAACATTGGGATATTTGAAATTTCTTATATATGAAAAGGTTCATTTTATACACGTAAATGTTTAATCATTTTTATTTAGTGAAAATGCCACATGTGAACGTTTTGTTTGGTCGGTTATCCGTCAACTTAGGTTCCCTTTGTAGGTGTTTCCTAACAAACTTCGTAACAATATTAGCAAAATAAATCTAGATCAAGACCAAATGAATAAATGATACTATTGAACCCGTTCCGAAAGGGGAACCATTAAAGTTAGTAAAATAATATCTCAGAAAAGGCCGTTCGAGCACCTTTCAGATGAATTTCAAGCTCTTAAAAATTCGAAAGTATGTATTTTATTTTACTAAAGACTCAGATTTTAAGTTTGGGTAGTCACCACGGACCCTCCTGTACATAAAACAATAAATAGAAATTTTAGAACTTTATGTCTGCATTGCAATGCTGTTAACAACAATGCTGATGTTGTTAACGACATTAGTGATGTTGTTAAATGTTCACCACTTTTCTACTGATAATATAAAAGTTCTAAATATGAATGAGTCTTGTCAGTACCGCTTATCAAATAGAAAAATGATGATACCTGCAAGTATACAATTGTGATTAGTTATAAAAGATATCAATCCCACAGGGAAGGAATTCGGTTCTATGGATCAACTAGAGTTACGGAACAAAAGAAAATAAAATAAGTTGAAGATATTGAATGGTAGACAAAAAAATGGACAGATGCATGAATAAATTAGAGAAGATGAAAAGCATATAGATATTCCCTAAGAACAAGTATAGTAGAGTAAAATATGCAAAATAATCAAGAATATTTTATGCACTAGATAACTTCATCAAACTCGGTTCTAGATGCCCAAATGTCCTATAATTCACCGTAGAGCAACACATGAAATGACTTTTTGAAATCTAGGGTAAACGAATTATGACACTTATAAAAACTTGAACAACAATAATACTATGCTTAGTACGGGTCACTCTCACATAGCCATATTTAACAAGTTACCACTCTAAAAATGTTGGCTCACTAAATAGCATTATAATCATAGATCCAGTGATCATACACAATCTTGTTAACCCCGAAACTACTCTTAAAGTCAACTTGAAAGCATATAACTTCATTAATATAAGTGACGCAAGAAAAAATACTCGTTATGACAAATAGACATATCATAAACTTCGAATTAAAAAGTATAAGTAGAAAACAAAGTAAAGTTGTAAGGTATACAAGTGAAAGCTAAAGTTGATCAAACTGTATCCACTCTTTAGTAGGAGTCATCAATTCCTGTAATTCCTGCGTCTACTTTGAATTCAGACTCGACTCGTACAGAACCTCCGTTAGGATGCTATTCCTTGTGAATATTGAATAAATGAATGTTGAAGAATAGAAACTTTTATTGATAAGTGCTTTGCAATTACAATCATACAACAATCGCTCGAATTTGTGGAGAAATCTATTGATTGAAACAAGAATCAAATCACTTATACATTTTTCTTTCTAACACTTTGAACTTAGTGAAATCTATATAACTTTCACTCTCTATCTTGTATCATATGCTCTGTCGATTATCACATACTACTTGCATTTCATCACTCATGACATGGTTGATTTGAACCTCTATTTATAGAGTGTGAAAGGTTGTGTTTATCCAAACAAATAGTCATGTCCATTGGTGAAGGGTTGCATCATCTTCAATGTGATTGGATGCAAGAATTCATCCTTATCTACAATGGATAGGAACCTTTTTGTGGATGCATTGTCTCCAAAAGGTGTCTTTTCATCTGGCAGTTGATGGTAGTTGATCGTTCTTATCCAATGGTTGGAAGTTGAGAAGAGTTGATCAAACTCATTATGATTTACGAGCATGACATACATTTCATGATCGTGAATGTAAGTTGGTAACTTACTATTTGTGAAGAATGATAAGTTGTGATTGTGATAGATAGTCATGAGCGTGATTTGGCCAATCGCGAGTAGGAATCACGATCATGACATGGTTGTGACTTATGCTTTACTTCATGATTCTTCTTTGTAACTTTACCAATCTTTGACAACTTCGATCCTAAGCCAATTCTTTGCATTCCATGAATCTTTTTACACCTTTTTCACTCTTTTTGCATAGAGTTCCATCTATGATCATTTCACTCCCAAGATTTAACTAGTTTCGGCACTTGCATAAAAAATAACTACATACCACGTGAAATCTTTTATATGAAGTATAAAATGACTTTAAACCACATCGTTTTATGAGTAAAAATATCAAGATAATAAGTGTAATTATACACTTATCACACCCCCACACTTAACTTTTGCCTTGTCCTCAAGGTAAACATAACAGAAGTGTATAAAATAGTAATTTAAGTTCATACCTCATTCGGTAAAAGACTATTGCAGTGAGTTCCGCATTCCCATGTTACATAAAGTTCAAGTAAAGTATACAAAAATTTCCACAAATTAGTAATGGCAATTTATATAGTCCAGTTGCATACCTTTGCTCTTAATGGAGGGCCAATCGAATTGCATCTTCATATAAATGTTATATGCTACTCTCAAGTATGGTATAAAGTATAAAGGAAAAAGGTAGCACACTTTGGAAAGTTTGATCTAAAGGCATTTTTAGGTAACCTATGATGCTTAACACTCTTAGTGGTTGCATTTTATGCTCCATACCACTCTCCCCTTTTTTGAAGTGGTTGCATTTTATGCTCCATACCACTTTCTCTCATTTTTTAAGCATTAAGCATATGTTTTTGAAGTACAAATTCATACTTTGCACCCATTTTTTGTGCTATGCTACTTTTCTTGTTTCACTCATTGAATGGTTGTAGTTTCTGCTCCGTACCATTCCTCACCTTTTGCATAACTCATTGGTTATCCTCTCTTTCTTATGATTTTTCTCTTTATACCCTCATGCTTTATTGATCACTTTCAAAGTATTATGGTTATAGTTTCCCTACACTTTAGACACACTCAATACTTATAGGATGTATTTGAGAATAACATATAAAACTCATAATAAGAACACTACTAGATATTACTCCACTCAAAACTTATCTGTAGCGTTAAACTAAAACTATATAACTTATACTAATTCATGTTGCATTGATATTATATCGAAACTTACTTGGAATGTTGCTATTGAATGTTACTCACCACTCATCCTTGCCAAATGTTAAATGTTGTGCCAATCTACTAAAGTGCACACACTCGAAACAAAAATTATTATTCGAAATTTGCACCAACATCGAACTTGTAATACCTAACACTCACAATAACCTCGGAACATATGTTAATATAGTATAGGTATGGGTAAGGTATAAACAACACAAAATCAAAAAAATTGTTTGTTCTTCAATTTTTTAATTTTATTTGATTTTTTTTTGGATTTTCGGATTTTATACAAGTGCCCCCCCACATTAGAGAACACAATGTCCTAATTGTGAGAGACTTAACTAGAAACAAAAAAATGAAACTGAACACACATAAATAAAAGAAAATGAAAAGAAAAAGAAACTTGAACATGGTTATTTTCATTCTTCCAAACTTGAATCTGGAAGACTCGGTGAAATATCCATATTCTGCTTCTTGAAGTACAAACTCAATTCCCGGTTCAAAGAAATGTTGGATTTTGTGAGTTGATGAACATCTTGTTGTATGGAAGCTATAGTAAGGCATGCTTGATTGACATTATCCATGAACTTCCCTCTCCAAGTATCTTCATTAGCATGTGTACTCCCGGAGGCTTGTCACATTCACTACTTCAAATTTGAACTTCTTCAATGCCTTTGTCGGATTAGTTCTCTAGAGAAGTAGATTATTCTGTCAGTCTTAACTTCCTAACCCTTACTCCATACGGTAAATATGTAAACTTCCCTTCCTCTTCCTTAACTAATCCCGCTCTCTTCATGTAAACTCCTCCCATAAAGTTGAACTTCTCTCTAGAACTATATTGGTATAGCAGTTGGTTCTTTCTCCCAAAATGATTCCGCAAATGGTATTCGCACCTCCAACTCTAGCCTTTTTATGTGTAGTAAGACTAGTGATGGATTCCAAAACGTACATCGAAAACTTTGGTCTTAATTGCAAAACGGCGCACTCCAATACAACCAAATCTTTCATCGACACTTCAGTATTCTCATGTCGGAAGAAAAGACTTTGAGAGATATACTTGTGAAGGTAAAGAAGGCTATTACTCCAAATGTTCTTATTGGGTGAGGTTTTGACATTATATCGATCCAATCCCGTTAACTCAGTCTATACACTTGCTAGATCATAATCGTGCTCCTTTTCAAACTCGTCATAGGTTTCTCCAAAACTAAACCACTTAATCAAATACATTAAATTGAAATTATATTCATTCCCTTCATTCCTAAATTTCCTTTGGAGAAAATTCCCATCCTTTGTAAAAGTAACCAAAAATTCGAGGACCCATTTCTCATTAAACGGGAAACACATATTCACAAAGCTTTCAACCCAAATAGCGAGAAGTATTCCTCTAATTTCGCATGTATTCCAGGATCAATTACAAAAGTAGGATCATAGAAGAGTGTAGCTTGGAAATCAAAGTTCTTAATCCTCATGTATCTCTCAACTTCTTCTTCACCATAGATCGGAAAAGGGCATCCATACTTGGTTTCTTAATTGACCAATTTGTTCTTTCCCTTGGTTGCTTCTGATATCTTTGGAGCCATTAAAATTTAATTCAAGAATTTGATAGAAAGGTTTGTGTTTTGATTTTGGGAAAAACAGAGAAAATTTGCTTTGCAAGTGATTGAAGATGTGTAAAAGAGTGATTGATTTGTGAAAATCAACTAGCAAAATAGTTACATATATATAGGAAATAGGGTAAATCTACCTCATTTCAACGGATATATCCGAAATATAATCATTAGAGAATATAGCCATTACAGCAATAACTGCTATGAAATTG
>CATIWQ010094673.1:0-20770 GCA_949673415.1 Euphorbia schlechtendalii | reverse complement strand
TGAGAAATGATTGTTACTGTAATTTTTAGCTTTTGTAATAGTCAAACTCTTATGGGGGATCGCCCACCCTTCTTTTATTGACTGGATTTTTCTTTTTTCCTAAAAAATATTATTGTTATTGTTAGT
Source organism: Euphorbia schlechtendalii (assembly GCA_949673415.1). NCBI lineage: Eukaryota > Viridiplantae > Streptophyta > Magnoliopsida > Malpighiales > Euphorbiaceae > Euphorbia > Euphorbia schlechtendalii. Next base: position 20,644 of record CATIWQ010094673.1, on the reverse strand, counting down.
ATATTCCATTATGATTCTCTTAGTTTGAAGTATTTTATTTGGAACTCTAATTTCCTCTTTGAAGATTTTGATTTCATTTTATTTTTTGAAAAAATAATTTTGACTCCTGTGAAATTTCTTTTGAATGAATCTGAAAATTAATTCAATTTGCAATAATTATAATCAGCAAATATAAGCGGCCTTTCAAATTTCATTAAGAACACCTAACTCTATTACCACCTTTAGGTGGCCTTTGATGGAAGCACGTGACATTTTTACTCACACAAACAACAAAATTCCCTACAATTTATTGAGTTTAATACTTGACTTGAAAATTTATTTATGGTGTACATCAAACGAAAAAAATGTATACAATAAACGAAAATTTTTTTTACTTTTGTTTATTTTTTGTTTTTATCCAACAAAAAAAGCTATTGAATAATTTTTCAAACAATGCTCATAATACACAGGAACATACTCATGTTTATAGAGATCGGGCTAAATATTTTTTACATTTTACTGATAAGATGTTCATTTATTATCTAATGTATTGAAATTGACTACTTGGTGTTTAATGTATTTAATTGAACATTTGATGTTTACCGTGTTCAATTTTTATCTATTTGATATCAACCATATTAATTTTTAATAAGATAACTTAATGGATCATTAAAGGTTTCACCAAAAAAAGGGTCAACAATGCCACATGATGACAAGCCAAGCACAATATATTGATGATCCAAATGTTTGAGTTATATAACAATCACAAATTTAATAAAATCACAAATGTATTTGATTTGCTTATAAAGTATTTTGTAGTTTGATTAAATAAACAATTTAATCTTCTTGTCTTCCTCAATATGACATTTCTCTTCCTTCGAGCCCAACTTGTGAGAAGAAATGTTTTTTTTAGGGTTCTTAATTCTCACATGAGTCCGTTTTCAAATAAATTATTTGCAAGAATATACTTCATTTTTGTGTAATAGCTCTTCCAATTCTTAATTTATTACCTTCCAAATTGAAAAATTTGATACGGTAAAAGGAATTATGTTCATTCAGTATCCACTCTAACACAATAAAATTAATAAAGTTCATCTATATTAGACAAAAAAAAATTGTTAGAGGAGCTAACTTGGATTGATCGATGTAGTAACTCTGATGCTAGAGTTAGAGAACTACCACAAGGAAAATGAGTATGAAATCAGAGAATATGATTGATAGTTACTTGGGGCTATTCGACCAGTCCCTTGTATAGCAAGAATGAGAGTGACACGACATAAATAGTTGTGTTTGCTTGGTGTCCTCGTATTATTGGGCTCTGCTTGGCTACGTGACACATTTTGTTCTCTTTGTGCTATTTGAAATTAATTAAGCCTAGTATTTACAAATGATATGCACCAGCCATTATACACTATTAAACAAACATCTTGTAAGATAATGGTTAAACAAACTGCAAAATGTGGTCACTTTGATGTAATCATTGTTTATGTAGTTATTACTTATTGCTTACTCCAAAGATTTACTCATATATTTTAGCAACAAATTATGAAAAAGATAAGTCCAACTGTCCAGCATGTGAATTAAATTAATCATGTAGATTAGGCTGGAATTTTGCTCATTCCAGAACCAAAATTCAGTGCATAGCTTTTGAGCTTCGGCCAACGACAACTTACATTTTTTTAATCCCAACTTTCATATCATATAACTGTATAAGCACTTTAAAAATTAATTAAGCATTTTCAACCATATCACTTGCAATAATTTTCGTCTTGCGGTGAAATAGCTTTTGAGCTTCGGCCAAGGCCAGCTTTCATTTTTTTAATCCCAATTTTCATATCATATAAGCGTTTACGCCAAAAACTAATTACGCATTCTTAACCAAATAACTTGCAACAATTTTCGCCTTGCAGTGATGTATTAAGAAATTCTTGAGCTCGGGAAAAAGGTTTTTTAACATATGAACATAGATCGGTTTGAAACTCATTCTATATTCAAGCTGGACAAGGCTAGCAAGCCCAAATTTATGTCTTTTGAGTCCTGAGTTTTGGCCTTTTGGGTATCGTGTCTGTGTTTTTTTGTTGACATATTAAAATGACAAAATAATTCAGAGTTCAGAAATGAACAGAACATGGTTCAAGGATCAACAAATTCAACTCAAATACATCAATGCTATGAGTGTATCTTATCACTCTACCATGATCAATTTCCATTAACGAGTCCACTAAGGCTTCAAAGAACGCAACAAATCCAAATAACTATATAATATAGATAACAAATCAAAAGATTTAAAACCATAGATAAATAAATGCATTATAAAGATCTAATCTTCATACTCCTGGTATTGCCTGAGAACCTCAGCGCAGCCAGACATGGCTTCTTCTGCCTCGAAACCCATCGCATTGGCGAAACGTTTGTTGGTTGCAATGCCATTGTAATTAGTCAAGATGACGCGGGCACGATCACGCCCAGATGCTGGTTTGTTGCAGCTCGACTGTGGGCTGCTAACCACCAAGGCATCACAAAGCTGATCTTGGTGATCCTCATTGATGTACATCTTGTATGTTCCTGTTGAGTCAGTAGTTGCTTCCTTGCTGTATACAAGCTCCATTGTCTGCCTGTTCTTGCATTCCACTCTCACTTTCGCGCCTGTAATCATAAAACCAGATTATAAGCTAATTCTTCTCAAATAATGAGAACTAAATTTAATGTAAATTTCTGATTATTATTAACTCGTATTGAAAAGAAAATGGCCTTCCTTTCTACATTTCTTGAACAATTTAAATCATCATAAATTTGTTATCAATCACCGCATATATACAGAATTGAATGCACAAGTCATTCAGTTATTGTTGGTAATGGTTGGCATTGAGCTAAATTTTAGTTTTTTATGGCAAAATATGACAATTGTAATTTGCAGCTATAAATTAATCAGATAGGAAAGGATTCGTAAGCATCTGTGAAAGCGACATTCATATCCATGGCATTCAGCGAATTCGACAATGACAGAGAGTGAAGTGCTAATTAATAGTGTTCATGGTTCAATAAACAATATTAAAATAAGGTTGACCCGATCTAAACAAATACCAGTCAAAATACTCCACTCAATGCGCAGATTTTCTTATTTTGATGAAGTGCATTTAGATTTAACGGTGAAGACTGGAGTAGGGACTCATTAACGGCGTGCAAACTTCAAATCCATGGCAATTAGTAAATCGGAGCAGTTCATTATATGACATTACAACAGGGAAGAACAGATCTAGAAAAATAAGTTATAACAGTAAAAAAACTGCTCTACAGCAGGAATTCACTTTTGCAGATCTTGCAATTTGAAGGAAATGAAAAAGTACAGGAACATGAAAATGGAGAAACAAAAGAGGAATAATACCGGCGATGTAGGTAGTTTTGGAGGTCTCAAAACCAGCACGGCAAGTATCACAGAATACGCGGCCTTCCACTTCAAAGGGATTTCTGACGGGGCGAGCGGCGAAAACGAGCGCTGGAAGAGCGAAGAGAGCGAAGAGCAACAATAATCGAGCCATTGCTGTTGAGAATGAGAGGATTGCAGAGATTGAGATTGAATTTTAAGCGAAGAAAAGGATGAATTATTTCAGAAAAAGTGGAGAAGCAATTAATCAGTGGCTTCTCTTTTTGGCGGTGATAGCGCGTCCGAGAAAACTTCAGGTGTGGTAACGCTGAGGTGAAAGCGGTGGATTTAGTAATTGTGTTGGATAGCGTACACGTGGACCGAATTTATTGGATGATAGAAAATGTTTTCGTAGGAATAAATGTAGATGATAGATCAGTAGTTATGGATGGGTGGCAGGCTGGCAGCTGGGAATACCTCATAGATAGCTTGCTCTCACATGGGGGAGAATCATGTGATTTCCAGCCTATTAAGTATTAAGTTGACTGTGTAACCGCAACTCAAGGCTTAATTGTGTTAACCGTAATGCAGCATGTGAAAAATAATATAAAAGCTTTCAATATAAATTAAAGACTCATAAAAAAAATTAAAATTTTTAAAGTTGATAATTAAATGTATAGTCTGAACTCTTGTCTTGTTATTGATGATGTCTTCCAAGAGTAATCCGCGATCTTTGACGTCTCTGGGCTCTGCAAAACAAGTCTCCAACCGGAAGTGTTCTCGACAAAAACCCTCCGATGTTTAAGTCAGTTATCTGAGAGGGACGATGAGTATGTTCTTGCTTTAGTAAACAGTTACCTCTAAAGTGTGAGATCGTCTTGCTATTTATAGAGATACGTGTAATGATTATATGTGGGGTCCGCCTGCAAGCTGTGAGCACGTAGTAAGCCGCCGGATGGTCTTTTTAGCCGATTGAGCATTAAATGATTTATCCCTGCCAGTCAGGGTTGCATTTAATGCGACAGAGGAGAGAGAATGAGAGTACCGGGTCGGCGTGGGTTTTGCCGATGGTGTCTCCACTTAGACGCAGTGGGTAACGCTGAAGGCCTTCTAACGGGAGACTTTGGCTGAAAGGGTATCAGCGTGTGTTTGTGCCGAGGTCTAACTTGAATGTAGTCTTGTTTTTGAGTCAAGGCATACCTATTTGGGCCTTTAATGGGCATTGGCATCAATTGATCAATTCATATACCAACATCAAATGTGCTAAAGCACCAAGGGCTTGCTGGATTAGTTCAAACATTCCTCCAATGCATTCAACATCGTTATATACGACAAAATGTTGATTTTATCCATACTAATCGAACGGCTTAAATGATGGAATGTAGAGTGACCAGTTTCGGGAGCAACAAAAATTAATGCACAAGATTTGGAAAGGTACAATTGCAAGTATTATGGGAGTGGCTTAATTGGACTCTTAAGAATGTAAACTATCATTGGAGCTTGGAATGGATGATCCAAAATGGTTACATTTAGCTTTAGAATTTGTAAAGAATTGATAGTTAATCTAAGACCCACTTTTCTCGGTTATGATTATTATATGTTTTTGTTGGAAAATTTATCATATTTTAAATAGATAATATGCTAAAATTGGTCCTTCTTTGATTATGCTTTTGCTGCTCTATATGATTTTCAAATGCCAGAACTTGATGATATTTTCTGCAATCCTAAAATTTTTTTCAGATTGCTTTTTCAATGATATATGCTTTCACATAGCGCTTGACTTATATATGTGTTTCTGCTTTTAAAAGCTAATCAATTATTTATTTATTTTACCGTGTAAACTATATCAATTTTGTAACTGAAATTATGAATAGAGTTTACATAGTTTTTTTTGAAGAAAAGAGTTTACACAGTTGAGAGTTTACATAGTTAAGACTCACAAATTGCTCCACTCGTGTTCAACAAATCTTTTCTTATGCATTTAACTATGTGTCACCGACCAATAGCTTATGTATATATAAAATAAGTTATACTTGCTAATTTTTTTTTTAATAATGGGCATATATTGGAAATATCATCAATTATAGATTTATTTGTTAACGTGCAATATTCTTTTTGATAAGGGAAAATAAAAAAAGAACAAGAAAAGACACACAAGAGGCCAAAGAGCTAACAAAAACAGAGATCATTCTGGGTAGAACTAGACAATGCCATAGTTTAGATATTCTACATTAAAAAGCAGTGCTATCCAACAAAAAAACCAATCACATTGAGTGGCGAATTTGGTTCGCAAATAAGTATGTTGCTAGCACATCCATGATCCAGTGAGTGAATCAAATATCCCTCAAAGAGCAATTGAAACTAATCTGACTAGAATAATTTTTCGACTGGGACAGTGAAGGCTACATTGCACACGTTGCAATTGGTCTGAAAAGTGACAACACAAGTATAAGTCCGTCCCAAGTAGTAAGCCTCTGAGCCACACATCATTCTTAATATTAGTTTCGTGTCTAACACATTTGACCATCGCTGCCTTAAAATAGATACTTGCCAAGTTTTGAGGTTACATTGATGTGAAAAGAAAGAATATGCAGTAGATTTTCAAACAAATCCTCGTGTCTTTCCCAACTCATCTAGTATCATATCTCCATAGAAGCAAGAAATGATGTTGTAATCCATGATCTATCATATAAGCATGGATGCTGTGGTAATAAATAGGAGAAATTTTATAAATGGATTGATTTTAAGTATTTATATCAACCAAAAATTGATCCATAACTATTTTGATCAAATAAATTTCAAACTCACCTTCTATAAGTTCTAAGTTGTTATTTTGTTCTCCTCCGAAGACATCACAAATGATGTAATGCTTCCTTACCTTATTTTGTCATTATCCATTCCGTTCATTTTTTGGACATGCCGCTTTAAATTTTTTTGTTCGTCTCATTTTTATCTTCGAAACGCCATCCATTGTGATATACTTTTTTGATAATTTTTTTCAACTGTTCGATATATGGTAAGAACGTGGTAGGAAGTAAAGAATGACAACTCTATAAATATTACTGTAATTTCCTGATTGATAACTGATGAAAAGAGCACTATCCAGTAGTTAAACATAACAGGAGCACTATTTGGTAGGAACATGAACTTGAAAATCAAACAAAACGGAATCAGATAACATGGTAGGAAGTAAAAATTGACAACCCTGGAAATATTACCGTAGTTTCCTGATAGATAATTGATGAAAGGAGCGCTATCTAGTAATTAAACATAACAGAAACATTATCTGGCAAGAACATGGTAGGAAAATGAACTTGAAAATCAAACAAAACAGAAGCAGATAACATGGTAGGGACATGGTAGGAAGTAAAAAATGATAACTCTGAAAATATTACTGTAGTTTCCTGATAGATAACTGATGAAAGGAGCACTATCTAGTAGTTAAACATGACAAGAGCACTATCTAGTAGGAACATGGTGGGAAAATGAACTTGAAAATCAAACAAAACAGAATCAGATAACAATATAATAGAGACATGGTAGGAAGTAAAAAATGACAACTCTGAAAATATTACTGTACTTTTCTGATAGATAACTGATGAAAGGAGCACTATTCAATAGTTAAACATGACAGGAGAACTATCTGGTAGGAACAAGGTAGAAAAATAAACTTGAAAATCAAACAAAACAGAAGCAGATAATAACATGGTAGGAACATTGTAGCTACGTGGTAGCTAACAGTTTTCTACCAAAATTGAATGGTTGAAAAAAAATTTCGAAAAAGTATATCTATCACAATGGATGGCGTTTTCGAAGATAAAAATGAGATGAACAAAAAACTCTAAAACAGCATGTTAAAAAAATAAACGGTTCAAAAGATAATCAAAATAAGATGAGAAAATTAAAAAAAGAGGAAGCATGATATCATCTGTGACATTATCAGTTGATAATTAAATAAGGAACGCACAAGGCAAAAAACCAAACTTTAAGTGCTCGTTTGATTGGCGGAATAGGAGAAAACGAAGGGAAAGTGGAGTGTTTGCCTAGTGCCCTTTGTCGGGATAAAATAGCTATTCCTAGCTATCATATAACTCATGGAATAGCTATTCCTCCTCTCGAGAAGGGAATAGCTATTCCACGAGTTGTATGATAGTTCGGAATAGCTATTCCATCCCGATGAAGGCCTATAGGCAAACATTCCACCTTTTTGTATACGTTTTTCTCCTATTTCACCGAATAGCTATTCCATCAACCAAACGAGCCTTAAATGGTTAAGGAATGCAAAGGAATAAGTTTGCAGGTAAATTAGTAAATAAAGGTGTTGGTGGACATGATCACGGTGGTTGAAGAATTCTTGGTGAAGAGGGTGTTGGTGGACATGATGGTTTAAGAATTCATGTGTCATGTAAGTCACATATGAGACAAGCTTCTTGTCAAATGTAATGAAGAATCCAAGAAACAGAAACAACAAATTATGACATAAATCAATGTCAAAAACATGTGTAAAGAGTCTCTGTAGACGACGAATATAAGGCTGCTCATGTGGAAGAATGATTTATAATCTGAAATAAGAAGGGAACTTTCAGAACATTGTAACATGGGGAAAACTACTAGCATTTGATAATATAATGTGCCCCCATCGGTCGTGAAAATGGTACAAAAACTGAAGAGGTATCATACTTTATGTTATAAAACACTTTATAATCAACATAACAATGTACACAATAATCTAACTCAGAAGCAATAGAATAGGCAAAGCTATTGAAAGTTTCTAATTTTCTACAAGTGACCTTATCAAGTCACTTAACCATACACCAACATCAAAGTGCATTTAAATCTTCTAACAAAAATTATCAAAAGTGTGCCAATTCTTTAGAAGGTCCCAGATTAAATATCACCAAAACAAGCACTTCTGACATCATGACAATAAGTGAAAATGTTGGCTCTCACAAGTTCTAACTTTATTTGTATGCATAGTCAACTCCACATAACATCAAAGAGTTATCCAATTAATCTATGAAGCATAACAAAAAATCCCTCACCTGAATTTGGTGAGATCAGTATCATTTGCATTTCTTCACATGAAATAACAATCAGCAAATGTATTCAAGCTACAAGCTACAGGTCAAGAGATGGGGAAGAAACTCCAGAAAGCAATATGGATTCACTTACAACACGAGTTTCATGTTAAGTAAATAGTAAGGAGGCATGACAGAAAAAGAAAATACGCGTGGCTTCTGCTACAAAAGCTTTTCTTCAAAGAAGATTCAACATAACATGGGTTCAAATTAAACGATCTCTCATTGGCTTATGCTACATGCTTTTTTCAAAGATAATGTATATGTAATCCAAACAACGTAGAACACATCCAAATTAAAGCAATCACTTGCTCATTTTCTAAAAACAATGCCCATGTATCATCCCATCAGCATACTGAATTTTCTTAAACCAGTTGACTTTCTTGCAAATTGAATAAATACGAACTAAAACAAGAGTTGAGCTCATAGCAAAGTAGTGAAACAAAAAAAAAACAAGTAATAGTGAGGTAACCTGAAGCAATATTAGTATACACTCAAGACAATATTAAGTGCATGACCAAGAGATTCCCTTGTTTTCAACCAATGATGGGCACATTGTTGATCTAAACTGTTGGATTAATTAAAAAATGAGTAGGGAAATAAAGAGTTGATTCAAACTAAAATGACAGAATATAACAACACAAGCTAAATGACTCAAAAAAGACTCTTGGACCTTAATGTGTCAAAACTGCATGTAAAACCTACCAATCTCCATCCAGAACAGAGCTTACCTGAATTTAACTTAGAGAAGGTGCCATTACCTACGCATTCAGCCAAAGCAACGAGCTTGTTCCGTCACTCCCACCTAACCTCTAGAATCTAAGATATTGAAAGCATGAGATATGCAGGGATTGCAAGGCTAGAAGCTGATCATACCTTGCATTTTTTCGCAAAAATTATCTTTAAAGACATAAAATATACAGAATTTATTTGTTGAAAACAAATTTAATATTCCCATACATACGCATGGATGGAATGAACTTCTTCCTCAAAGAATTCAAAGTGCTCTTGAACGTGATGAATATTAGCATCCTCCAAATAGTATGCACTCATTTCTTTCCAGAAACAGAACTATAGCATATACATCATTTGCATTTCTACTCATGAAATGAAAGCGGAAATTGCATTCAAACTACAGGTACAGAGATGGTAAAAAACATTAGAAAGGAATATGGATGCAAGCACAACACAAGTTTCATGTAAAGTAAATAGTAAGGAGACTAGGAAAGGCATGACATGAAAAGAAAACACAAGTGGCTTTCGCTACAAGCTTTTCTTGACAGAAGATTTATCATTAAATGCATCCAAATTGAAACAATTTTCTATTGGCCGGTGCAACAAGCTTTTCAAGAACATTCAAATGTAATCCAAACAATATAGCCTGCCGGAATCCACCATCCAAGCATACAAGTATTTCATTGTTTGAACACTATATATTCATCTAACAACTTGGAAACACTATTGTAACACTATGCCTCAATAATGCCTTTGGTCAGAAAGGCTGAAACTATATCATATGAGGAAAGAGACAACAACACCATATCTAAGTCTTTAGTCAAAATTGTTACCTTTCTTCCTAAATAGAAAGACATCTGAAAGATCATGAAACCGCACATGAATATCACCACAGATTGTCATATGGCTTTTGACAGTTATAATTCTGTATATTGAAAAGACGTTATTTCAAAATATATGGGTCACAACATAGAATCCAAGCCACATAAAAATATTGTACATGCAGATAAAATAAGACAAAAAAAGCTAGAGATAAAGGCATCATTCACCCAATGAAACACCTTAGAGCTTCGATATGGATATTTCTTCAAACGGGATTTCATTTCTGCTATCCCAAACCAGTTAATTCCCTCAAAAAATGCAATAATTCAACAACAAAATAGAAAAATATTTAAGACATGTGCCACCTATAAAAGGGTAGTTTGAATTGAATTCAATGGAATTGAAAAAGAAAGTTTGAATTTACCTGCTCTATGGGGCTCATATCTTGCAATGTCGTACTTTGAGTTGACTGAACATTCTTCACACATAGACTTCTCTTAACTGCAACAAAACTAAGCAATTTGTATGACGAATCTTTGTGCAGTTTCTCGAGAAAAGTAAAAAGAAAAATGCAAGTCCAACATGTGGCAGCGACACAAAGTAAGAAGAATGTTTAGTAGCAATGTAAAATAAAGAAAAAACAGCAAGCAATAATTGTGATGCCCTATGCAATAGTTCAACTAATTAAACTAGAAGTACCACTAACAACAAGTTTAAATTGTGAAACATATGGATAAAGTCAAAGGAAGAAGCAAAAAAAAACCCTATCAATGAAAAAGAATGCAAGCAAATCTTCCAAATTAGCAATTTATTATTCAAAAAGTCGGGGAAAATAATGGCTAAAGTAGAACGGACATAAAGCATTGTCTTTTAGAAATATTGTATATTATCACATGTGAGTGTTTTTGGAAGAAATAAGCACATCTCGCGATGACATGTGTCTAAATCATCACAATTAACAACAATAAGAATGATCTATAACAAAAATTAACAAGAGAAAGTAAGCAGATATCGAATTATACACATATAGCACGTAGGTTCTATAATTTGATTGAAATGAACACAATAATATATTAGAGAAATATATGAAAACAAACAATTACCTCAAAATGCTCGCAAAGATTCTTATGATCATCTGTGAAATCCAAGATTAAATAAAAAAAATGTTGAAAGCATAAACAAGTTTCAAAACTTTAATGAGAAAATTGTAATACCACCTAAATTTCTTTCCAAATCCAGGCCATGCATAAGTCTCTCATCATTTATTCCACTCTACTTTCCTTGATTCATTTAAGTAATCATTAGTTTTGAGTTTCTCCACTAATAAACGAATCTATATTCATGTAAACACATTTTTTGAGACAAGAGCCAAGACCAAATTATGTTTAGGTTCATGCCTAGAAAAATGAGTTTTCAATGCTTCCCCCTCCCTCCATACAAAACTCAGCCTAGGAACAAAACATTTTTTTCCACATGCTACAACTTTAAATCCATCAATATACAAAAAAGGAGAGGCTCTTCAAATATAACCTCTAGAGCAAGACAAGAAGCTTTCATCATACGTTTCATTTTACCTGCAACTAGGAAAAAAAGACTTGTTGATCATAGTGTAAAAAATACATATGTCACACTAAAGCCAAGTGGCCAACATATTATTTTCTCTTGCAATAGAACAACAATTGTATATGTATTGCGTGCAAGCACACATTTTAGAATATATGCATTTCCTTAATTTTTTTTGGTTGCATTGGAGAAGGATTTACATTAACCAATGCATATATGCCAGTGCCAGATAAACAAATTAATGGAACGAATGCATATCTGCACGTATTTTATGAAGAAGACACAGAAATAGCAAAGATGGCGGACCTGACTAAAACAAGTTGAGACATATTTAAAGACATATAAAATCAATCAGAAAAATAAATCATCAGTTGCTAGTGGTGAACTAGGGGGGAGGAAAAGTTATACAACATCCAGCACATACTAGTGAAACTTCAAAGAATGTGACTTTTAACAATAAAGAAATATCGATAAAAAGAACAAACTATCTTTAAAGTTTAATCTAGAATGACTCACCATCAACCTTCTTATGCCAATTCCAAACAACTTTTAAAACTCCCTTCACCGGCTTAAGATTCAGATCATCTATGGAATCTTCCGGTATAAACTCCTCAACCTGCAAGATTAATAATGTCAAAAGCATAATCAAGTTTCAAAACTTCAAGTGAGTCATTCTTTCAAGTAACCGAAATTGTCCAATCTTATGACCTATGAGTTATTTATGACACGGATTCATCAACTATAATACCAAAAGAAAAAACAAATCACATTGTTTGATGAGGGCAGATGTCCATGGACATATTCTACCAAATAAGAATCAAACGGACAATTTCGGTGATCACTTTTGAAAATGACGATTGGAGAAATGACAATTGGACATATTCCGTGAGCTATGATGGGTCAGTCAACAAAGATACAGTGTAACAAAGAGAATGACAAAAAAATTGACTCGAAGGCCACATAATCTTAATGTTTGAGATGCATGAAAAGGAATTTCCTGGAGCAAAAAAGGAATTTCCTGGATAAGATTGATCAACCTTTGAAAATAACCTACAACATATACCCGGATAATAGTTTCATTCAAACACTAAAAACGGGAATGTATAAAGAAGATGTGCAGTGATACGAAACAGTAACAAGAATCATCACATCCCATTTTATGGCACACATAAAGGCATCATTACACAAAAAATTGAGTTCAGATACTTCAAATGAGGCAACAATACCTTGCTGGGGTGAACGAGCTTCCCTGCATGTAGGATTTAGCCAAAAGCCACAAAGGCAAGGTTTTGATTATCATACAGGCACTGTTGTTCTTCCTGGAATGGAAAATGGAATTAACTTGCGTACTGGGAATACAAATTTTCTAAATTCATGAATGAGCTATGAAATAAAAAATCATGTCCACCAATATTTATTAATTCTCTCCTCAAAAAATAAGGAACCAGGCAAAATTTTCAAAAATTTGATAAAGGAAAAACCTTAAACCCCTGACAGATAAAAGAAATATCTTTCGTATAACAATAAAATGTAAATATAAAATAATATTACTTTGTATATTGTAGAGCAGAGAAATTCAGTTATAACTCATAAACAAACAGAATTGAAACCAAAATGAATTATGTTCGGTTCGTTTGCAACGGACCAAAAAGAGTTGGTTATTATTTTTCTAAGAATTCGGTTTGGTTCGGATCGATTATTGACCTCTAGGTTACTTATATATACCTAGAATAGCTCTATAACATTTTATTTGCAGCATGCACTTTATTCGCAGCCCTGCAAAGTCAAAATAAAAAAAATCCCAACGTTTCTTTTAGTAAAATTAAACGACTTCTACAACTAAAAAGAATGAAAAAGAACATCAATCAAACTCGAATAAAGTGCAAGATTTAGATAAATTTGAGTATATTGATTATTGCCAAAGTCATGTTAGGATTTCCGGTCCGTAATAAATTGTTAGATATAAAAGAAACTAAGCACATCAAGTGATTTTTCACAAATATCTAATGGGATTAGGTGCATTACATGTTGAACCAAACTTCCCTATTCTTGTATTATTTGTGTCTGATTACCAAGATTGGGTATTCGGAATAACAAAATTCAAAGATAAACTAGAGAAATCAAATTATAGAAGTTAAGATTGGGAGGAGGATTACAAAAACTAAATTTAAATATAAAGCCAGAAGTAGGGCCAAAAAAGAAAATGATTGTACCTCAAGGCTAAGTTGTTCTCTGTTTTCCATTCTCAGGTTTTTTTTCCATAACATGGGGTATCCTCACGCTCTAAGGACCTATACAAAAGTAAAGAACCAAGCTTAAATACCAAAAAAGATAATCAAAATATCTAAATAAATTAGATGCAAAATATATCTAATGACAAACGCAGTAGAACCTTAGCCAGTCTACACATGCGAGGCAAAAGAATTGTAGGATAAAAAATTTGAAGGTCAATTTTTAAAAGTTTACCTTTCTGTGTGGTATATCAACCATTTAAGTACTTACAATATAATTCCGAAAGTTTGAGCAGCACTCCAGCTCTTTTAAAACTCTGCTTCAATCCCTTTTTCTTCATCATCTACTTCTAGTTTCCTCTGTTAGCCCTTTATTAGCAGTCTTGCAAAGTCGTAAAATGAAAAGATCTCCAAACCTCCATTCATTTTATAAAAATTAAGTGGCTGAATAGAAGGAAAAAGGCTAAATCGAATTCGTTAAAAGGCAAGCTTTAGGTAAATTTGAGTATATAGCCAAAGTCATGTTACAATTCTTGGACGTTATAATTGTAAATATCAAAAGAAAGTAATAAACTAAGGACATGTTTAATGATTTTCACGAATATACAATGGGATGCATTTAGGTTCATTAAATGTTGAACAAAACATCCATATTCTTATATTATTCGAGTAAGCTTGCCAAAGATAGGTGTTTAGAATAATAATTTAGAGATAAACAAGAGAAATCAAAATTATAAAATTTAAGACAAAGCATTAAGAGTAGGATCACTAAAACTATAATATATAGTTGTATACCTCAAGGCTCGGTTGTTCCCTTCTTTGATTTTCCCAATAACAGGATGGGGTACCCTTAGGCTCCAAGTTGTGGACAAATCTAAACACAAGAAAAATTAAAGAATCAAGCTAGCAATCAAACTAAAAAACAGATTTTTTTAGAAATAAGATGAAATTTAAATCTACTGAAATACCTTGTTTCCTTTCCCCGGTATTCCCAGTAACAGCCCCATCAGGTATTTTAATGCTTCAAGGATCTAGACAAATTCAAACCCAAATGAAAATAGAGAAACATCCTTACAATCCAAAAAATTATAATCAGATTTTTAAAAGAAATAAGATGCAGTTTATATCTACTAAAAAATCCATAATAAACCTCAGTCCATTTGACACATGCAAGGCCTAATAATACTTGGATACGAAATTCAGATGTGAATTTTAAAAGTATACCTTTATAGTGTAGTAGATCCACCACTAAATGCTTTTGAAGTCTAACCTGCTAATTTTCGTAGGTTGAGATTGTTTAAGCACCCTTCCACCTTTGAACCTGAAAAGGGAAGTAGTTGTTAACTGGAATCTGTTTTGAGTTTAATTAATGAAATTAAGTTTGAAGATGAAAAATAATGCAAGTACTCCTATGATTGAACTGAAACATCAAGAGGCGCCCATGCGAGTACTAGCGTAACTCGAAAGTCCTATATTGTATATCAGTTTCACCAGAAATTGTTATTAATCGTGACACCGAGAGCGAACATAATTAACAAAGATGAAAGAATCACGAAAACACTAAGGAAGAGTTATCTTTAAGGCATCAATAGTGTGGGTCATCAGAGAAAAGAGGACTCGATGGCCTGAATTATGCAATTTCGTAAGTAGTGGATCTAAAATAAGCCTGTATGTCAAGTTAAACCAAAATGAAATTAGATAAAGAATAGAAATTCCATTAAATAGCGACAGGTACGTATGAACCTGTTGAATAGGAAATGAACATAAATTTTAGTACTCCTTCACTACGTATCTTCTATATTTAAACAGGTTATAGAGTTATGGGACATTCAAACATGACCGAAATCCACAATTCAATTAAGTGAAAAAAAGAACCGGGCTACTTCAAATAGGAGTTCACCCTCTTCAGAAGGCTACGCCTCAACACCAGGGAACAGGTTCTTAGTAGTATTTCCTTGACACAATATAAGCTTTTCCTAGCAGTGAAAGAAATCTACATTGCAGCAATATGATCTTAACGAAGGAAACAAAAAAGTGGAAGTTTTTGGGAGGGTCCTTCCTCAATATTGATGAACACACCCTCTTTCGCAAGCTTACCAAAGGAGCCATCCTACAAAGATCAACCAAAACATATATTAATTACTCGTTCTTTTATTTGACCTATGAACTCATTAATTCACCCCATTATTGGTAGACAAAAATTATAGTTTTAATAGATAAAAAAAATCAAAGGGGTAAGTTATGAAATCTGTAAAATTGATTGGTTAGTATGATTCCAAAACTTTCAGCAGCTGATTTGAACTCTACTTTGATCGTTTTTTGTTTGTCATTGACTTATAATTTCCTCTGTTAGCCCTCTATTGACACCCTGCAAAGTCGTAAAACAAACAATATCTAGAATTCCTATCTTTTTATAAAATAAAATATTTTTACCACTAAAAATAAGGAACAGAACAACGCTCTATCGAATTCGGATTAAATGTGACATTTAGATAAATTTGAGTATTTAGGCGACTGTCATGTAATGATTCTGGGTCCAAAAAAATTGTAAAAGTCAAAAGAAACTAAGCACGTGTTAAGTGAATTTCAATGAATATCCAATGCAATTGGTGTAAGTGCAATTAATGTTGAAAAAAACTTCCCTATTCTTATATTTTGGGTCAGCTTACTAAAGATTGGGCAGTTTGAATAATAAAATTTACAGATGAACAAGAGAAAGCTAAACTATAGAAGCTACGACAAAGCATTAGGAGTAAATAAAATCACATAAACTAAAATAAATAGCTGTAAGAGGCGAAGAGAAAATGATTTTACCACACGGCTAAGTTCTTCTCTGTTTTCCTTTCCTAGTTATTTTTAGTAACAGCATGGGGTACCAGCTTCAAGAATATAGATAAATCTAAACCCAAAAGAAAATAAAGTATCAAGTTCACAATCACAAAAAAGATTATCAGAATTTTAGAAGTAGTAAGATGCAAATTATATCTACTGAAAAATGAAATAAAACCTTAGCCCAGACTAAAAATGCAAGGCATAATAAATGTAGGATACAAAATTCAAAGGTCAGTATTTAGAAGTTTACCTTTCAGTGTGGTAGATCCAGCATTTAAATACTTACAGTTTAGTTTCAGAAAGTTGAGCAGCTCTGCAGCTGTTTTGAAACTCAGCTTTGATCCCTTATTGTCCATCAACTACTTCTAGTTTCCTCCGTATGCCCTCTATTAGCGGCACTGCAAAGTCGTGAAACACCAACCTCCTTTCCTTTTATTAAATTATGCAGGTAAAAATGAGGAAAAAGAACAAGGCCTAATCAAATTCAGATAAAAGATTAGCTTTAGGTAAATTTGAGTATCTAGCCGCAATCATGTTACAATTCTTGGCCCGTCAAAAGAATCTAAGCACATGTTTAGTGATTTTTTATGAATAATGGAATAAATTCAGGTTCATTGAAAGTTCAAAAAAACATCCCTATTTTTATATTATTCGGGCCATTTTGCAAAGACAGGGTATTCAAATCAAATAAATTTTAAAGGAAAACTAAAAATTATACAAGTTAAGACAAAGCATTAAGAGTAGAGTCACTGAAAGTAAAATATATAACTGTAAGGGGCACAGTAAAAATGATTTACCTCAAGGCTCGGTTAGGAGTAGAGTCATGAACATTTGCATCATGTTTCGAACATTCTTGATCTATGTTACTCGGACTCACCATACCGGTGCCGGACACGTGTCCGGTGCGCCGGAGTGAAGATGAGTACGGGAATGGTGAACAGTGAAGACCAGTTGAGAGGATGAAGATGAAGATGAACAGTGGTAATAAATGGAACATTAAAGTAAAAATATAAACTCTTAACAGCTAGCTGTATTTAATTAGGATTACAGCAATATAATTAATTATTCTAGAGGTAATATCCCCAAATCAAACCATTCTTATCTTTACCCAACAACTTTTTTTTCAATTTCAATACATCACCTTTACTGCTCTAACTCTTCCTCTCCCGTGACTTATTCAAATATATCTAGTGATTTATGTAACTTTTTTTCCATCTCTTCTTCTCTAAGCACACTTCTCTCCTGCAAGTCTGCAACTCTCTTCCAAATTCCATGTCACGTCCAACAAAAAACAACAATGGGTCATTTGATTCTAGACCTTCATGGAGTCATGTTAACGTGTTGGAAGTCCCTCGTCCTAATCAAGGTGGAAACAGGAATTGGTCTTGAAAATTTTGCCACAAGATAGTGACAAGTTCTTATTCGAAAGTAAGATCACATTTGCCGCAACATTCAAGTAACGGGGTCGAAGTTTGCGGAAAAGTTGATGATGAAATTCTAAGACAGCTGAAGATAATGAAGTTGAAGCAGGAATTAAAGCCTTGGCTATTAGTGCAAAGCAGAAGAAAGATTATATTAGTCTACCTGAAAGTTTTTCACTTGACTCAACCGAAGAAAAGAAATGGCCCTTTAGAAAAATGTTTCAATGTTGTTGAACGAAAAAAGGCTGACAAGCAATGTGCCTTGTTGTTTTATACTAGTTTATTGTCCTTTAATTTTGCAAGGAATCCATGGTTCAGAGAATATTCACAAACTCTAGCCAATGGAAATCTCTATAGATATGTTCCTCCTACATATGAACGAATTCAAACAACATTACGAGTTCAATCGAGAGCACATGGGGATGTCTTGCTCCAACCAATTAGAGATAGCTGGGTTAAGAAAGGAGCATCCATATGTTCAGACGGATGGTAGGATATTAAATCCAAGCCAATAATTAATTTGATGATTGTTTCAGCTTCTGGACCTGTGTTCTTGAAATCCATTGATGCTAGTGACGTGATGATTAAAGACGCCAATTATTTAGCAGAGATTTTTTGTGAAGTCATTGAGCATAAAGGTGAGAACAATGTTGTGCAGATTATAACAGACAACTTGAAATTACAAAGCTGCTGGAGCCTTAGTTGAAGAAAAGTATCCCCGTATATTTTGGACGCCTTGCGTTGTTCATTGCTTGAATCTAGCCATTAAAGCTATATGTGAACCATCTGATAAATCTCCTCAGTTCAGCGAATGTGAATGGATATCTTAAGTTAGTGAAACAAGTTAATGACATCAATAATTTTGTTTCGAGTCATAATCTCTCACAACTGATTTTTAATCGGTATTCTAATGTGGAGCTATTAAGTGTTGCGGAAACAAGGTTTCCTTCCAAAATTGTGATGGCTACAAGATTGCGGCAATTGAAAGATGAATTATAAAAGATGGTTATGGATCCCGATTGGAAAATTTTTAAAGTTAATGAAAGAATGCCGGCTGAACTTTGTTGGGAAGATACGCTGTGAAAACCTGGTACACGTGCTGAACCTGAAGAATAAAAGAGTAAGCAGTGGTGTAAACAAAGTGGAGCCGTACTAGGCACTGTCCTTACTTCGATGGTTCCTTTCAAGATTGAACCACCCCTTCACCTCTACACAAACAGAGATGGCACAAGAACAGAGAGTCTAAATTTATATCCAGAAAAACAAGAACACAAGAGATGACAATTCGTATTGTATACTGTTGACTCATATGTTGATGACGAAGAAAAACAAATTTAATTGATAGATTCTATTATGATATTAATATACAGTATTTATCTTGTGGATATTTGATTGGATAATATGCAGTATTTGTTTAAAAAAATATGGTGAGATATAGATAATATTGCAACTAACATTGTTATATTTGTTAAAATTATCTTTCAGCAATGATCTTATTTGAATTATTCTTTTGTTTGAAAAGATATGCTAAAATATTATTTATTTAGTTGTGAGATAATCTTAGCTTTTATCCAACCGAGATTGAGGCCTTATTCAGTTATATAGCAGCTGGATAAATGGATTATATATCTATTTGAATAAGTCTTCAACAACTATTTGTTCAAACGGCTGAATCTTTAATCAACGGTAATATAATCTTTGATCAACGGTTAAGTGATCTTCTCCAACAGCTAGAAGATCTCATAAAGTCTATTTAAAGGGCAAGCTTTGAAGAACTGATGTAATACACAGAGCAGAGATACATCAAGTTACAGATCATGCCTTCATAAGTTTCAAAGAAATCAAAGAGCTTCAACTTTCTATATTCATCTATTATACTCTCTTGTTATTATTCTTGTTATTACTTTTGAGAGTATCATTATAGCTAAGAGTATTCACAATACTCAAACGCTTGAGAGTTTAGATTGATCATTTTATTAATTCGGGAATTGGGTTGTACTAGATATAGTAGCGGGATTAGCTACGGGATTAGAAGTAACGGAATTCTTCTAGATTGTATCTAGGACTCTAAAAGTAGAATTAATAAAATAACATTGAAATCCTTGGGTTGGGTGAGAAACCCCAGGTGGAGAAGTAGACTTATTAGAAGTCGAACTCCTTAAATACTCGTGCAATTTACTTTACGCATTTATATTTATTTGCTTACTGTTTCTTTTTCAAAACCTTGACCATCTGTTTCAAAACCTTGACTGCTAATCTCAAAGCCTTGACGTTCACAGCTCATTTTACATTCCGCAATCTGTTTCAACGATCAATCGCGAAAAGTTCTCATACTCTATTCACCCCTCTGGAGTATTTCTATCATTCTTTCTACTTTCATTACATATCAAATTTTGTAGATCATATAACAAATTCGTAATTTTTTCTCTGTATGTTTTAGAATTTTATAGATTCTGATTTTAAAACCATATCTAGTATCATAAACAAGATTTGTCAGCTCCAATATTGAAATTTCAGCAAAGCATAATAATCTAAATGTAAACCCCTTTAAAAGGCCTAGACATTTCGAAAACAGAATCCAGCCGTTTAACTCTCATAATAGGATCATAACAATCACTT
>CATIWQ010094664.1:0-31925 GCA_949673415.1 Euphorbia schlechtendalii | reverse complement strand
ATAAAAACGTATGGTATTCCCAGCAATTGATCTCTAGAATGCACTTGCCTTCCCCGGTAACGGTGCCAAAAACTTGTTCGCCACTTTTCTACTGATAAGTTTAATAGTTTGTTCACAAGATTCGGCTATATATCAACAGTGCCAAAAAGTTCACGAAAAATATAGGTGTTGTCAGTACCTCTTATCAAATAGAAAATTGATGATAACTGCAAGTATATAGTTGCGATGTAGTTTTAAAAGATATCAATCCCATAGGGAAGGATTAGTTCTAAAGATCGAAAAGGAAGATAAAATAAAGAAAATAAAATATAATAAAGTAAAGGTTAGGAAAGAAGGATTAGCATGAAAAATGAGAAAATATAGGTATGAAAGATTAGAGAACCTAAATATATAGATTTTTCCTATGAAATAAGGAAAGCAAAGAAAGCATGCAAGTTTAACAAAGATGTTACGATTCACTAAACTAATCTAATAGACTCGATTCTAAATACCTAGATGTTCAATTATTCATCACACAGCAACACAAGAAATGACTTTTCTAAACCTGGCGTAAATGAATTAAGACAATTATATAAACTTGGACAACGTCAATACTATTCTTAGTACGGGTCGCTCTCACATAACCACATTTAGCAAGTTACCATTCCAAAAATGTTGGCTCACTAAATAGCGTTATATCACAGATCCGGTAATTATACACGATATCGTTAACCCCGAAACTACCCTTAAAATTAACTCCAACAAATATAAACTTGATTAACATAAAAGACTTAACACAAAACATGAATTATGACACATAGACATATCATAAAGTTGATCAAACCATGTCCACTCTTTAATGGAAGTCGTCAATTCCTGCAATTCCTACGTCTGCTTTGACTTCGATCTCGGCCAGTACAGAACCTCCGCTAGGATGCTATTCTTTGCGAATATCGAACAAACGAATATTGAAGAATGAAAACTTTTATTGATAAGTGATTTGCAAGTACACTTATACAACAATCGCTCGAGAATATAGAGAAATCTATTGATCAAAACAAGGATTCGAATCACTTAAACATTTTCTCGCTAATACTTATGAACATAACGATCTCTCTATCCATAAACACACTATATCTCTATAATTGCACTCTAATGTTCTCCTCTCTGGTGGTGCATGAAATTTGTAAGGTTTGGATCCCTATTTATAGAGTTCGAACGGTTGCATCTATCCAAACGAAGGGTTGTGTCCATTGGTGAAACATTGCATCTCTTCATTGTGATTGTTTGAGAAGCTTTTATTTAATACACAATGGATAGGCAAATTTTCATGATTGGTTATCTTCTGATATGTGTATTTTCGTTGGTAGTTGATGGCGGTTGATCATGCTTATTTAGCGGTTGGTAGTTAAGAAGATAAAACCAGAAAACTATCAAAGTCGTGACCGTGATATACTTGTCACGATCATAAATCTTTGATTGGCAGACTTTTGTTCTGAAGAAGAATAAGTCACGACCGCGAATGATTGTCATGACCGTGAAATGCATTTTTCTTCAGAATTCTCCTTGCAACTTCACTGATCTTTAACAGCTTCGATCCTAAGCCAAATCTTTGAGTTCCACGCATCTTTTTGTACCTTTTTCACTCTTTTTTCATAGAATTCCACTTTAGATCATTTTACTCCCAAGATTTACCTGGTCTCTGCATTTGTATAAAAAACAATTACATACCACGTGAAATCTTTTATATGAAGTCTAAAAATGACTTAAACTATAGTGTTTAGTGTGTTAAATTATTATGATAATAAGTGTAATTATACACTTATCATTCATGCATAAAATCATGCATAGATTACATACGCATCTACAGGTAAAGAGGATGCCAAATTGGGGCAACACTGTCCCGATAAACAAGAACCTGCACATGAGGAACCTAAGAAGGATAATGGCCCACTCAAGCCGGAAGTCAACATTGCAGCATCTGAAAAGCCTCCTAAAACAACGGAGTAGTGTTCGGGACATCCCCGAATTTCATTAAACTCATTTATTCATAATGTTTTAATTTTTTGATTGAAGGGGAAAAATTTTTTGCTTCGCATTAACTCAATCAAATAATTAAAACATTCATCATAAAATGTATTAACATTACATATTTCTCCAACTTATTACAGGAAACAAATCAGAGTCACCTTTGAAAAAGATTCAGGCACCTATCTACAATCATTACAAGGGGCACACAATGACCACGACCGAAGAATGAAACGGTTACCGATCACTAAAGGGACGCCGCAGATAGAAATGGTAGACCCACCCACAAGGGGCACCAAGTACCTAAGGGATTCCGAAGAAGGAAATGGACAACCCTATAAAGACACAATGCTAGAAAGGAAGGCCTATGTTATCACCAATTGGGAACAAGAATTCACCAACATCACTGGTCAGGTATTCTCTCTGTCCCTACGCTCATTTCGTGTGATCATACTGGTTATACAACTAGCGATGATCACACGAGGGGCAGCTTTGAGCATAGGATTTTGTACGAGCTCACGCGTTCAATGATGACGGCTTTTCGACCGTTCGACGATCTTCAAATGAGAGTTCTCCTCGTTAAAAAAAATGTTTGAAACCCTAAATAAATATTTAAAAGGCTTAAAGTGAAAATTTAAAGGCTTATAATATTTTTAAGGGTCCAAAATAATTTAATTAGGTTATTTGGAAATATGGATATATATAAAAACTTATATATATATATATATATATAATAGTTTAATATTTTAAAATTAATTAATTAAATTAATTAAAAAAAGGTAAGTGGTGGACGAAAGAATCCCATTTCTGTGGCACAACCTGGCCATTTAATTTGGCTAGGCCTCGCCAATTTGGTGAGGCCTCGCCAAACTTTCTTTTTTGGATTTTTCAAGACTTTTTTCTTATAAATAGTCAGACATTTTTAGATTGAAAAGGGTTCGAAATTTAAGAAAAAAAAATGAGATTTTCCGATAAAAAAACAACGAGAAAAACACCAAAAATATTTTCTTTCAATTTCTTTTGAATTATTTCGATCCAAAAACATTTGGATCCCAAATCTTAATTATTTTCAAATCATTCTTCTTCCTATATTTTTTAAAAATCCTCAAATATTCTCGGGTATAAAACAAATTTAGAACCCGAGAGTGATTATCTTTCGGATAAATATTTTCTTCAAATATATTCAGATCCAAAAGACATTTGGATTCCAAATTTTAATTGTTTTCAAATCTTTTTTCCATTTACTTTTCTTTTAAATTTCCTTAGATATTCTAGGGTCTCAAACAAATTTAGAACCCGAGTCTGATTATCTTTTGGATAAATAAACACTTATTTTCCAATTAAACTACAACTTAAACCAAAACGAAAGAGGAACGCTCCCGAGGATCAAACGGATACGCCAAAGTGGATTCATACCGCAAGGGTAAGCCTCTGAGTTCTTAGAACTGCGAATTCCGCGCTTATCGTTTGCTTCATCTTTTTCTGATTTTATTTGTGGACCTAGGAATATTTTTATTTCTTTTTTTGTAATTCTTTTCTTCATCTTTATTTCTTTTCTATTTTGTTTAGAATACCCCAACGAAGGGAATTAAAATTATTCCTGGATAATAGACTTCACTTTATGCCATGTGATCATTTTCACTAATAAAATTGATCAACATACGTGTAAATAAAAATGAACTTTTTTTATTTAAAATAACAACTTTAAACCATCGATGTTTTAATTAGGTCACACGGGGCTCGCTAAAATCAAATCGAACATGTGTGATATCCCTTGTGCTAACCTTTGTGGATGCAGGTTAGATGTATGTTTAGGATTTAAATTTTCCTTCAGGTATCGCAATTTCATTTTTTTTGGGAAATGTAATTAATAGGTTAGCGGGTTGTTGCATCCCTCGATTTTTGGAAGCCTTGTAATCTTTATTTTTCCCATTTATTTTCCGCATTTGCTTATTAATGCTTCGTGGATGGTTTATTATTTCACCTTGTGGATGGTTTATTATTTTTCCATACATAAATCATGCATTTAAACTCGAAAAATAACCTAAGTGCGAATATGTGCAATTAAGAAAATACGGTTTTCTGTAGCTGTAATATAATGTGATCACTTAAAAAATAAGCAACTTATCCCGAACATGAATCTCTGTGTCTTAGTGGGCCGTCCCCCGAACGTTAAGCCTCACAGGACTCTAATTCCAGGAAAGAGCTAATCCAGGTGGTTACTCTACACTAAGAGATGGTCGATTCGGGGTTTGAACCAATCTAAAAACATTTTCGCTTTTCTCTTTTCAAACATTTTCCCCGAGTCCCCGACCCGGTGCACCTTTCTTTTTAAAATGCCCCGGTTGATCGCACCTCTCATTCCACGCGCTCTCAGTCCACCGCTCCGTGTCACCCGCTCACACCTGGAAATTTCATTCAAGCAATCTCAAAAGCAAACATAGAAGTCTAATCAATTTCTAATAGAGAGAATTCAAATAGACTTTGATAAGCTAATTCATTCAATTGTAATGGAACCAACATTGTATAAGTTGTGTTTCTTGTTTGTGCAAATTTTATTCAAAATTATGTGAGAAGAGTTTAAGAATGGCACTCAAACTATGTTGAGAGGTAGTTAGGCTTGGAAGGTACTTGCTTGTCAATCTATCCATTGTCAAAGGCTTTTCCACCTATTTAAAGGAAAGAACACTAGTAGATTTAATCTCAGAAAAGGAATTCGGGGACTACAGGTAGGCTAGGGGCGGAATCATTATAACATCGAGGTGTAATCTTTCCTTACCCTTATCTTTTACCTTTGTTAGCTTCACTCATATATTAACACGCGTCTCTTGTTTATCTTGCTTGAAAAACCATCTTGAGATGAGTAAGATTTTACTCAGCATAGTTTGTGTCCAAACTAAGTTAGCTTAAGCCGAGTGGTTTTGTGAGTTTTATTCAATTTTCACACAATACATTTTATTCAGCATTCATTAAAATTAACTTGGTAAAGAATTTTAAATATTTAAAGAACAAGTTGAATCATCATTCTAGTCCGTCTAAATAATTCTATAGTCGTAAGGACAAAAAATTTAAGATATTTGCGAAAGGAATAATTCATATATATGTTGATGATATTAGTTTTTCTATGTATTTTAAGTCATTATCATGATAGTATCTATGGAGAGCATCATGGAAAGCAAATACATCCACCAAAGTATTGGAAAGTAGATTTTATTTGCGAGCTTTCTTAAATATGCAAAAGCTTTGTCCCGAGATTGGATAGTTATTTTAGACATGATCTATGCCCTAGAGGCAATAAGGGTGATATATCTTAATTAGTTATAATGTACAAAAGTTTTCAGATTATTATTAATAATAATTAAGGCATCTTTGTTATTTATTTATGTATCTCACTGGTATCATATATGTATAGTATTATATATATGCGCATTGATAAGTTAAATTACATGACTACTTCATAGCTTAAAAGTGTGAGGACATAGTGGGTGCTATATAGAGTGAGAACTACACATACGTGTTACTATGAATAGTCTAAATATCCCTAGTCATTGTTTCATTGAGACTGGACATCAATGAAATGGACAGACTAGCATGTGTAGGCTTACTCCTTGGATTAAATATAACTAGCTAATCTCACGAGCTGAAGGTGGTACATTTAGTTAACACATGAATGTATTCGAGTAATACATTGAAGACTGCTATAAGATATACACTCAGAATTTACTATATCCATGTGTTAGTGTCATGTCTTATTGTAGTAGCAATACAAGTATCCTTATACCTAATATAATGGTTACCATATGTAGGAATTGCTATACTTTGGGTCATACTTATTCATACCCCAGTGATTAGGAGGACACGGGTGACTATGAGTACAGTGATGATCACATGTTGGTAAGTTGAGTAGTCAAGATGGGATCCATCACTCTTCATATAGTGATATAATGGACACGGGTGACTATGAGTACAGTGATGATCACATGTTAGGGCCTCTTGTTGAAGAGGTACAATCATAAACCTCTGATCAGAGTATAAGATTGATAGAATGGGTTTCTAGTCAATCTTCATACATTTTAGCGAGTGGTGTTGTTCATGAACAAGCCTAATTCTAGGATAGCTATGGCTAATACATGAGCTAACACTATTCCGTGCTCAATAAACTAGATGATACTTAAGCTGATGGAAGTAGTGTATTGTATTGGTTACAATTGCAGAACAAGATCAAGTCAGAGGCACGTGACATTTTGAATATCGAGGGATTATACACCTTTGCTAAAAAGCCCATCTGATCATCTAGAGTTACTGGGTTCCATATCGGTCTAGAACATTGAGCCTAAAGGTTCCTGGATGGGAAGCCAAATTTAGTTTAACCTCTAGCGGCTCTATGCTTTTTGATCCTATGAGGTCACACACTTCAGGTCTTTATCGGACTAAGTAAAGAACCTATAAACTAGGCCTATGCCGAAAATGTTTGGTTTTCGAATTCGTTAGAAGAATTATTAATTGATTGTACCAAGTTAATAATTAAATGAAATAAAGGAGAAAATAGGGAAAATTGCATGGACAGGAGAAAGGGAATTTTTCCCATTGTGAGTGAGCCCCAAATGAACATGGCATGTTCGGAGTGGGGGCTATGCAGTTGCCTTGTGAGCTAAAAATGCCACAGGCCGCTAGCGGGCGGGGTAAGCCCGCGCGGGCCTACTATGTAAGCCTACAAGCTTGGGCTTGTGGAGGCATGCACGGGGGTCAGTCTGTAGATCTAAGGGACCCTACACGACGGACCCGATTGTAGGATGGCAATATTCCCATCTCACATAGTTTTTGAGGGGGAGTCTACCACTCCCCCTCTCCCTATAAATAGGCCTCACATCTCTCATTATTTCATACTTAAGCTCAGCCTTTCACTTTGCGTTCGACATCTCTTTTTTCATGATTTATGCGAGATCCTCTAGGAGTTTCTCCAAGGAACGAAGAATTCTTTAGAAGGCTCTTTCTATTTTGAAGTGAGCCTTCTCAATTTATATTTTTGAGGTTGTCTTTGAGCGATCTAGTAGCTACTGTATACTAACAGGTTCTACCTCAATGATGTTTTGTTCGCTACAGATCTGTGTGGATGAATCATAGAGGCTATCCTATTTTGGAGGTTTGTGCTAATGGAGTTCTACCGAATTGCTATAAGGAAATGCCGCATCCAAAGGGAAAGAGAAGTACACATCAACTTGTAATAATCTAAACTTAGATGATAGGTTTCTTTTATAAGTTTTATAAACCTATTGGCATTTATTGAATGTTTAAACTTAGATTATATCAATCATGTCATGCTTAGGAGATCCTTTTAGGCTAATTTTAAGTTTTGAAATTCTGGCTTTCAACGTTGCATGTTCAATTACTATCTTGATTAACAAGCACTGGTATTAGAGCTTGCCTTATGCTATGCATGATTGATAATATGTTGAAATTGATATTTTCTATGAAACATGGTTGATTTCTTGCATGGGAATTGGATTTCGCATATGGTTTTACAAACGTGGTATAATTTGTTAAATTAAAACTTAAACATAGACCTTGTTTATTTTGCATGATATGTTGAGTCTTGGCACAATGGAATGATTATGATGTACCAGTCTTGAGCATGTTCCCTTAGAGTTAATAATTCCAAATAGCCTGAAATTATTATTATCATAATCATATCCATCATATAAGACCTAGACCAGGGCGAGACCAACAGCACCAATAAAATCCCTACAACAATATTAAGGTGGTAGATTGTCTTATCATTATAAGTCGTGATACGAACCTTATTAACGGATGTATGCACATGTACAACATGCCTTCCCTTAGCATTTGTTTGGTCATGACACTAGATGGGGTTAATGCCTCAACCAAAATAAGTTAGTTGTCCATAACATTGGAGTTAGTTGTCCATGCACGTCCCGAGAAAGAAAACTCAATTGGTTTAGCAATTGCATGAGATGCAAATGGATGGGTTCCAACCATGGTTGTCTTGTTATGGCTTGACCTACTATAGCGGAGGTCATGATAAGTGGCTATGGATGCTACCTACTAAGAAAAATTGGTCGAACAAAAGTTCCTAAATTTAAATAGAAGGGGCTATTTGAATGTCAAGAAAATAGTAGGAATTATGTATTTAATTAAAGATCTTATATTAAATGCATGTACATATACTAATGTTTAAACAAATTCTATCTTGTATCTAGGTTGAACAATAAATTCGAACATAAATCTCCATCCGATAATTACCAATAAATTGATAGGGATAGACTTTGATGACTTGTTCAAAGATCATAGAAAAGAGCTTGAGAAAAGCCACATGAATTGTGTCTTAGATAATCCTGAACCAGTCAATCCTGATGCTGAGGCTTCCATCCAAGAGAAAGAAGCATATCTTAAGCACAAGAAGGATGCTTTCATGGTAGCACTAGTGATGGTCAAATCCATAACCTTGAAGCTTAAGAAGCAACATAAAGCTATGGACCTAAAATCCTCGATGATTTATCTTAGAGGACTTCGTGAGGGAATGGGAATTGAATAGAATGAAATATTGAGATTCTTCTATTCCTCTGGGAGAAATGATGGGATCCTGGCCATTGAGCGATGCATAGAATACTTTTAGTACTTAAGAAGATTGGCTCAGATAGGAATCGAGACAAATTCCAAGCATGAGAAATAGGTTATGATAGAAAATCTATTTGATAAATATTCACCTTCTGTGAAAGATTTTCTTATGTTAAGAAAGACCAACAAGATATCTTATTTTATTAAGAAACTTAAGAGTTTTGAAGAAGGTTTAAGGGCTAGAGGAACAGGTACCTTGGAAAGTAAAACTTGCACAAAAGGTAAAGGTTTAAAACCCATCAATAGGAAGGTAAAAAATGTGTTTATTGAAAAAGAGAAGCCTAAAGGAATGTGTTTCGTGTGCGAAAGGCCCAAACACTAAAAATGTGATTGCAAAGATTTGATTTCTGAACAAGTGAAGAAGAAGCCAAGTGAGGCATCTACTTCAAGTATGCTCATGATAGTGAGTTTCTCTACAGTTCCCTATGAGTCTACTTGGGTATTGGATACTGGTTGTGGTACTCATATTTGTACTTTTATGTAGGGATTATAGAAAAGTAGGAGGCTTACAAAGAGGGAAATAGACCTAAGGTTTGGAAATGGAGCATGGGTTGCTGCAACAGCTGTAGGGAAATGGACTTAAGAGTTAGAAATGAAGCATGGGTTTCTCCAAGTGGGATTAAGCTCATAGGATGAAAGTAGTTTTTGCAAGAAGAAAACTGACATGGAATGTAACATAGTTACCTTTAAAGCAAGGCTGGTTGTAAAAGGTTTCAGTAAAATAGAAGGCATTGACTATGAAGAAACCTTTTCACCAGTGGCCATGCTAAAGTCTGTTAGCCTACTTCTTACCATCACTGCTCATTACGATTATGAGATTTGGCATATGGATGTGAAAACAACATTCCTTAATGGGAATATGGACAGGGATGTGTATATGGCACAACCAGAGGGTTTTACATCCAAGGTTGGCTCGAAAGTATGGAAGTTGCAGAAGTCCACTTATGGACTAAAGCAAGCATCAAGGAGTTGGAATATTATGTTTAACGAGGCAATCCGAGAAATTGGTTTTGTGTCAAACCCTAATGAGCCCTGTGTATATAAGAAGGCCAGTGGGAGTTCAGTCATTTTCCTCGTATTATATATTGATGATATTACTAATATGAAACAATGTTCCTTTTCTTTATATAGTTAAGTCATGGTTGTCAAAGAAGTTATCCATGAAAGTCCTTGGAGAAGCAGCTTTTAAACTTGGTATAAAGATCTACCAAGATAAATCTAGAAGGAAGCTAGGTCCTTCACAAAGTACATTTATAGACAAGGTTTTGGCTAGATATAACATTGAGTAGTCAAGAAAGGGTTATCTCCCAATGTCTCACGGGATTAACCATTCTAAATCTGAGTGTCCGAGAAGATAAGAAGAGAGACTACACATGAATGGAATACCCTATGCCTCAGATAGGATCGATCATATATGCTATGTTATGCACTTGGCCTGACATCTCACATGCATTGAGCATCACGAGAAGATTTCAATTTCACCTAGGTGAGAAGTACTAGATGGTCGTTAAAACTATCCTTAAGTACTTACGTAGGACTAAGGATATGTTTTTGGTATATGATGAAGGTGATCTCTCTATCAAGGGATACACAGATGTGAGTTTTCAATTTGACAGGGGCAATTTTAAGTCCTTATTGGTGTATGTGCTTATGTTAAATAGAGGGGTAGTTGTTTGGAAAAGTTTCAAACAGGATATGACTACCGATTCACCCATGGAATCTGAGTATATAACTACTTTAGAAGCAGCTAAGCAAGTGGCTTAAGGGATTTATTGGTTCTATCGATGTGGTGTACAACATTGTAAATACAATAGCGGTCTATTGCGATAACAATGGGCCTATTGCTCAAGCAAAGGACCCACGGTCTCGTTAGAGAAATAGGCATGTACTCAAAAAATACCATCTCATTCAAAAGAGAGTATCTAGAAAAGATATAAGTTTAGAATACATCCCAACGGATCAGAATCTCACAGATGGGCTAACTAAGACATTAACTCAGGTTAAACATGACCAGCATGTTAACGAGTATGGCATGAAGCACATGGATAATTGACTATAGTGCAAGTGGGAGATTGTTAGACATGATGTTTGCCCTAGAGGTAATTAGGAAAATATATCTTAATTAATTATAATGTGCAAACAGTTTTGGAATATTATTAATATTAATTAAAGAATCTTTGTTATTTATCAATGCTTTTATCTATTTATGTATATCGCTGATATCATATATGTATAGTATTATATATATGTGCATTAATAAGACAAAGTCCATGACTACTTCATAGCGTAAAAGTGCGATGACATAGTGGAGCTATATGGGGTGAGAATTGCACATACGTATTACTATGAATAGTCTAAATATATGACTAGTCATAGTTTCATTGAGACTCGACATCAATGAAGCAGACTAACTAGCATGTGTAGGCTTACTCCTTGCATTAGATCCAAGGAGACGATCTTACGAGCTGCAGGTGATACCTTGAGTTAACACATGAATGTATTCAGATAATACATTGGAGACTGCTATAAGATAGAAACTTCGAAATTACTATGTCTATATGTTGGTGTCATGTCTTATTGTAGTAGCAGTACAAGTATCCTTAGACCTGAGATACTAGTTATCTTATGTAGGAGTTCCTATACTTTGGGTCATACTTATTCCATCTCTCTTGATATAGTGATATAATGAGAGATGTACCTTAGGGCCCCTTGTTGAAGAGACTCACTCATAAACCTCTAATCAGAGTATAAGATTGATAGAATGGGTTTCTAGTCAATCTTGATACATTATGGCGAGTGCTGTTCTTCGTGAACAAGTGTAATTCTAGGATTGCTATGGCTATTACATGAACTAACACTTAATCCAAGCTTAATAAACTGGATGGTACATAACATGATGGAAGGAGTGTATTATACTGGTTACTACTGAAAAATCGGATTAAGTCATAGGCACGTGACGTTCCGAGTATCGGGGGATCATATGCCTTTGCTAGAAAGCACATTTGATTATCTAGAGTGATCGGGTTCCATATCGGTCTGGAACATTGAGCCTAAACGTTCTTGGATTGGATGACAAGTTTAGGTTAAACTCTAGCGGCTCTATACTTTGGGATCTTATGAGGTCACACACATTTGGTCTTTATCGGACTAAGTAAAGAACTTATAAACATGATCTACACCAGAAATGATTAGTTTTCGAATTTTTCAGAAGGATTATTAATTGGTTGGTTGAAATTAATAATTAAAGGAAATAGAAAGAAAATAGGGAAACTTGCACGGAGCTGAGCAAGGGAATTTTCCCGTTATGAGTGGGTCCCAAATGAACATGGTATGTTCAGAGTGTAGGGTAAGCCCATGCGTAATAGCGGGTTGCAATCTCACCAGCACATTGTGGAAAGCTCGCAAGCCCAAGCTTGTAGCACAAGGTAAGCCCGTTAGGGCTTACCTTGTGGAAGCAAGCGCGCGGGTCAGCCTACGATTCTAAAGAACCCGTGCGGCTGACCTGATTGTGGGATGGGAATGTTCCCATCCCACATTGTTTTTAAGGAGGAGTCTACCACTCCCCTTCTCCCTATAAATAGGCCTCCCCTCTCTCATTATTCCATACTTCAGCTCAACATTTCCCTCTGAGTTTGACATCTCTTTCTTTGTGAGTTGTGTAAGATTTCTATGAGTTTCTCCAATCAATGAAGAATTCTTTAGAAGGTTTTTTCTACTTTAAAGTGAGCCTTCTCAGTTTATTTTTTTGGTTTGTCATCGAGTGGTCTAGCAGCTGTTGTCTACTATCGGGTTCTACCTCAATGAGGTTTTGGTCAGTGAAGATCATTGTGGATCAATCATAGAGGCTATCCAATTTTGGAGGCTTATGCTAATGAATTTCTACTGAATTTCTCTAAGGGAACACCGCATCCAAAGAGAAAGAGAAGCACACATCAACTGGTAATGTTCTAAACTTAGATGTTAGGTTTCCTTGGAACGTTTCAACTTAGATTATATCAATCATTCCATGCTTAGGAGATCCTTTTTGGTTAATATTATGTTTTGAAATTCTGCCTTACAATGTTGCATGTTCAATTACTATCTTGATTAACCAGTAGTTATTAGAGAACAAGAAATATAAGTCGCAAGGATGAAATGCCTTTGAAGAATATCTTTGAAGTGGAATTATTTGATGTTTGGGGTATTGATTTCATGGAGCCATTTTTTTTATCTCAAATGGGAACAAATACATCTTAAATGCATTAGATTATGTTTGAAAATGGGTTGAGGCCTATTCAAGTTCTATTAATGGTTCAAATGTGGTTACAAAATTCCTGAAGTAACTATTCAATCGATTTAGAGTTCCTCGATCAATCATTAGTGATGGAGGTTCACAGTTCATTCCTAGCTTATTACTATTCTATCCCTCTGATTTCTCTGTATAAATAAGTGATCACTGTTTATCTTCAAACCACTTTACCCAAAATTTCCCAATTTCTCTTTAATTTTTCTGAGAATTTTGCTTGCCTAAACTTTGTCTTCTCAAACCTTTTTAAACCATAATCTTCCCTAAACTCTCTGAAAATCAAATCAAATGGATCCTAAAAGATCTAGATCCTCAAAAAATAACTCAAACGAACAAGTTATTATCAAAATCCCTCAAAAGACCTTTGTTCCTATTCTATATAGGTCAAATCCCAACTCCATTACCTCAATGATTTCTTGGAGATAATACTTTTCTAGATTCATCTACATTCAAAGAAACTATAGAGTTCCATCAGCTAAGAACTTGGATTAGGTTGATGAAGATAACATTTCCAGCAATTGTTCTGGAATTTTATAAGAATCTTAAGAAGTGCACAATGAGCGATGAAGAGCTCGAGATTGTGGTAAAAGGCAAGGAGATAACCATCACCCCAGCATTCCTGGCAAAGTTGCTGAATCTAAAGGATGAGGGGCTAGCTCTGAGGAGAGGTTGGGAGGATACCATGAGATATAATAGGAAGGCCTTCATGCTAGAAGGATGGTTTGGAGAGAAAAATCAGTACTCAAATACCTTAGGAACCAAGGTACTAGTAGTTCATAATGGCACATCTTCTTCTTCAGAAGATGAACTCCATGAAAGCAGTATCAGGCTATGAGGACATCATTTTGGTGTACCTGGTTGAGAAGAGGAAGATCAACATATGCTCCACCACAAGTTCACACTTGGTGGACTTATTAGCATGATTGTTGCTGCCTATGAGATTGACTACTCAGAGAAGGAAGGCTCACTAGGTAGTGAGATTGTGAAGGAGACCTTTGAGAAAAAGGTGGACTATGGGATGAAATGGTATAGAGAAGAGGCATTGAAGAAGGATCTAATGAAGAAGCGAAGGGAGAAAGAGTTAAGGATAGCCAAGAAGGGAGAGGTTGTGAAAGGGGTTGAGGAAGTCTCCCCTAAAAGGAAGAGGGAGCCTATGCTGAAATAGGAGGAAGTCCCTAAGGCTAAAAGAAGTAGAGTGGTCTGAAGCAAGTCACTTGCGGTTGAAGATGTGGTGATTCCTAAACTTGCATCTAAAATCACTGAAGAAAAGATTAGAGGTCCTAGCTATTCAATGAACAAATACAAATATGTGCCAAAGCCTTTAGAGCAGAATCGCTTAGAAGAAGATGAGGAGGATAGGAGGCCAATAAGAATTTTTACCAAGAGAAGAAGGGGGGAATTTGATCCCAATATGGTCATTCGTAATGATGAAGAAGAACAAAATTTTGAAGAGAAGGAAGAAAAGGTGGAGGAGAAGGAGGAGAAGGTAGAAGAAAAGGAAGAGAAGGAGGAGAAGGTTGAAGAAAGGAGGAAGAAGAAGGCAAGGACTTACGGCGAGATTGTGGTCTAAAAAGATGATCCTGAGAAGGCTGATATGATCAAGCCTATAAATCAAAGCCTGATTGAGGTCTTCTCTACATCTGCACCTAAGAAGGGGGATATCAAGATTGTTGTGGTTGAAGCTGAGATAAAAGCCTTATGTGAAGGTAGAAGGGTGCCTGCCCCAAAGGAATTCACTATGAAGATGAAGGAGAAAAGCACCTTTGAGACAAAGGAGGATGATTCAAAAGAGGTACATGGGAAAGTCTTGGAAGGATCCTCTATTAACTTTGATTTGCCTCTTGGATTTCTTCCATTGGCACCAAGTCCTGCTCCTCCCAAGGTGGCTAATATTAGAGAAGAAGTCAGAATTAAAGCCTCAATCTCCTTCTCTAGATCAGTAGATGGTTGTCTTCGATCCATCTCATCTATTCATGGCCCCTCTTGAGACTCCAATATATGAGTCAACAACCCGAAGGGATCTCCATCTCCAAATAATAAAAACCCTCTCGAGGTTACAGCATCTATAGCTCATGAGGTGGTTTAGGGTTTGGAGGATAAGGTTGAGGAGAAAGAAGAATTTAAGAAGAAGGAAGAGTTTGATGGGCAATCTTTGCTGAATGAGAATATACCAAAGCAAGATTTGTTCCTATCAGCTCTTCAAAAGGAAGAAGTGCAAAGGGCTGTAGTGATTGAATGGGGAATAAAATCATCAGAATCAGATCCTCCTGCTGAATTTGTTAGCATGGCTTGGTCAGTCTTCGCCAAACATCAGCTGAAGCCAGAGGAAATAAAGAAGGGTGATGTAGAAGAAAAGGAGGAAGAGAAGAAGGATGAGGAAGTTCTGCTAGAAGATGGTAGTGATGAGGAGGATGATGAAATCAAGGTTGTGAAGGGAACAAAAGAAATTGGAGCTAAATTCAAACCTTGTCCTTACCAGTAGCAACCAACTCTCCACCAGCAGCAGCCTCATATTCCCTATGTTCAAAAGAATCTGGTGGATCGCTCATCGATGGTATCTTTGATTCCCTAACCTTCAGAGAAGAGGATTGATGGAGATGAGTCCCTCAACAGTAAAGGATGGATGATGGGAGATCTTACAGATGGGAGTAAATTATTGGCTGAAGTTCCACTTAACTCTCTCCATCATATGGGGAAAAATCTTGATGATCTCCTCACAATGGCCCTTCACCTCAACATCTCTGTAATGGACATCAAATTAGTTCCCTTCAACCGCCAGCTTGCTCAAAGTGTTGCTCTTCTAACTGAGCAAGCTCAAATCATCATGGATGTGGCTTCTAAGATTCCTCTTCCCTATCAAATTAGATATAAACTTATTAAGCATTTGCAACCTCTCATGGAGACAAGGCTTGTAAACTATGTTAACATAAGGGATGAGTTGACTGCCCTAAATGAGAAGCTAGAAATCAATGAAAAGGGTCTTGAAATGATCCATGATGAGGTAAATGGGATAAAGGAACTGTCCCAGAGGAAAATAGCGTATGTAATCTCCACTATTGGGACTCCCATTGAGAAGTTCCAACCTTAATACTCCATGGGGCTTAAGGAGGAGATAAAGGAGCTAAGGAAGCAGAACGTTCTCTACTTGTGGCAACAAGGATCCAAAATGGTCTTGAAGAGATGATGAAGTTTATGTGAGAATTTGAAGTAAAATCTCTAAAGGCTATTGAGGACTCCAGGAGGGAGATGAGGTCTGAAGTCATCAAGGCTGTTGACAGCACTATTACAAAAGTGACTGACATCACCTTTACTCAAAAGAATAAGGCCTCTGATGAAATTGAGGATGTAACTACCAATGCCGCTACGGGTCTGACTAAAGCAATTAATGAAGCCAAGGATACAGTAATAGCAAGAGGAACCGGTACATCAGAG
Organism: Euphorbia schlechtendalii; assembly: GCA_949673415.1. Lineage (NCBI taxonomy): Eukaryota > Viridiplantae > Streptophyta > Magnoliopsida > Malpighiales > Euphorbiaceae > Euphorbia > Euphorbia schlechtendalii. The sequence goes on along the minus strand of CATIWQ010094664.1, from coordinate 15,565 downwards.
GATCTTTAGAAGAGTATTGGTGCCTTAGGTACTCAGATCAACGGCCTATTTCTCCATTCCTTCTGCTCCCATGAGAGTGAGATTCTTCCCTTCCTTCAGCATCTATCAAATGGGCTTAACACTCAGTGGATCTGGAATCAGAAGGCCCTACAAGTCATTCTTGAAATCATCTTTCCCTCTGTTCTAAGCAAGGCTGCAAGGTTGATTCAGCAAATTATCCCTCCTCATCAAGCAAATGGAAAGGCCATTCAAGAAGTTGTGCAGAGGTTTGCGCTTGATGAGAAGAAGATAGTTGCTCAGCTTGTTGGCACTAAATGGAGGGAGAAGGATAAGCATAGCTTCATGGAAGTCTAGGAAAGGTGGATTATTTCAGGTTCTACTTCAAGCGCCATGGAGATAGATAATCCAGAGGAGAAACAAGAAGAGTTTATTACGCTTAAAGAAAAACCACTCTTGTAATAGCATAACTTCTTTTGTAAAAACTTATAACCCATTCCAATTAATGAAAAGTTTTTACTTATATTCTGAGTACAACTTTGCATTGTACTATCTTCTTTTAGATAATCACAAGAAAAAGATAAACTTTAAAAGAAGATGGAATCATTTAAGAACTTAGCCAAAGATTATGAGGGAGCCTGTAGAACCTAAGTTATTAGTACCTCACGGTACTCAAAAGTTTTGGTGATAGCAATCAATATGGGATAGTAAAAGTTAATTGAGCACTAAGAATACTTAGTGTAGGAAAAGCCAAGTGTGTGCTGAGTACTATATAGTTTATGTTAGCATCACTCAGCTCATGCTGAGTTACAATATTACTTATCTAAACGTAATTATTTTTATGGTGCTGATTATTATCATGACACGTACGCTACTAACCACTTTATGAAGGAATAGAATATTCCTCTGTTATATTTCAGGAGCAAAAAGCCCTGAAATTAGTAGAGATTCCTGTGGTCCTCACAACATTAAACGTGGCTGTACAAAGGGTCAAATATTCCTCATTAGAATCAGAATATAAGGAATAATCACGTGAAATGCATCGCATTTCAAAGATTCACGCACATCCCACAACGTTCTCAAAGTCATCCAATGGAAAGATGCCACGTTGCTTGAAGTGCAAATCTCTCAAAGATCCAGATTGCTTGAAGAAAAAAGAGAATTTGGAAATGGAAACAAATTGCACCACAACGTTCAATTCTTATTTCTAAATGTCCTAAAATCTATCTCCAACAAGAAGATTCGAAAGATTAATAGGAATGAGAAATTGAAGTTTTGTAATATCCTCAAAGTTTGCAATGGCTATTTCTCAGAAATTTGCAATGGCATTCAAACGTGGTGAATCACCTTGAATTTCCTAAGAGCAAAACCTTGTAAAAATCATCTCTGCTTTCTGGAAATTCATCAGCAAGCAATTTGCAAGCAATCTATAGTTTTATCATCTTTTAATAGAGAGAATCACTCATAGAATTAACCTTGTAAAGATACAATGTACTATAAGTTGAATTCAGTTCGCTATTATTTTATTAATCTTGAGTGTCATTTTGGGAAGGGTACCCAAACTGAGTTTGAGCTATAGTTAGAAAGGAAGAACTTTCTATAATAGAGTCTACCCACTATAAAGGCTTCTTCGCCTATTGAAGGAATGAACCACTAGAGGATTAAAGCTCAGAGACGGTATCAGGAGACTGGAGGTAAGCTAGGGGCCAAACCAGGATAAAATCTTAGGTGTAATCGTTCTAACTCTAAGTGATTAGCTTCATCAGCTTCTTACCCATTCATCTCACTCATATCGTCTATTTGCTTGTTATCCAACTCCCACTGAGTAATCCTTACACAGTTAAAGGTTGAAGATAAACTGTGCCAGCTGAGCTAAACAGTTTATACGATTTTATATCGCACTCAGTACGCATACTCAACACGCATATAAAAACCATACCGAGTTAACATTAAAATGAAAAAGAAATAAAATGTAACCTAGTTTTCGCATTCACCCCCACTCTGGTGCTGTTATTAGCAGGTTTACGGACCAACAAGTGGTATCAGAGCAGTTACTCAACTTTAAGACTAATTGTCTTGAGTCAGATCCTTAAATGGCATACAATAACTTCATCTCAGGTTCTGGTCAAACAGTTCTTCTAAAGGAGGGTTTGTCTGTTACCAAACCTCCTCTTTTCAATGGTAATCACTATACATTATAGAAGAATCTTATGAAGAACTTTATCCAGTCACAAAGTATGTAGGCTTAGCTCGCAATTGAGCTTGGCGCCAGAATTCCTACTGAGGTTAGGAATGGTGTGCGTGTACCTGTAGATCCAGAAGACTTTAATGACGCTGATTTGAGGCTTCTCAAAGAGAATGCCATAGCAATTCATTTCTTACACTATGTGCTTAATCTTATTGAATTTAACAGGGTCGTAGAATGTGAAATAGCATAGGAAATCTGAAAGAAGCTAGAGATTACCTACGAGGGGACAGACAAGGTCAATGAGTCAAAGATAAACCTCATGCTTAGAGAGTATGAGATGTTCTCGATGGCTGCCAATGAAGGTATTCGAAGTATGAATACCCAGTTCATTAATATTGTCAATGAACTAAAATTACTTGGAAAGGAGTTCAGCGAGGAAGAGCTAGTCAAGAAAATTCTCTACATTCTCAAAGTAGAGCGGGATTCTAAGAAGAGCACAATCAAGGAAGCTCACAACCCTAAGACCTACAGCTATGATGAGCTGATAGGCACCTTGCTGACTCATGAGATGTCATTGAGAAAGTACTCAGATGACTGCAAGAGAAATCGGGGCAAGGAAAGTAAAGCCATTGTTCACAAAGTAGACTCATCTGATGAGTCCACCAGCTACGACTCTGATGAAGACATGGCTATTTTTACAAGGTGCTTCAAATGCTTTATAAAGAAGGATGGGAAGTTTAACAACAACAAGAAGTTTCCCAATAAAATCAAGTCAACTCAGCAACAATGTGGAGCTAAGGAAGGACTAAGGAAAGATCTCAATAAAGACATTAAGTGCTTCAGGTGTGGAGAGAAAGGCCACATCCAATCAAGCTGTCTAAAGGCAAAGAAAGATAGATCCAAGAAGAGATTCTCCAAGAAGAATGAAGCTCTTGTTGCTACTTGGAGTGACTTAGAAAAATCTTCATCATCTGATGAAGAAGCCACTGATTCAGCCAATCCCTGCTTGATGGCTATTGAAAGTCAAGGCAAAGGCTCAGCATCTGCCTCCGGTAGAAAATTTTCCGCTAACAACTCTGAAGCTGAGTATGATAAGGGAAAAGCTCATCAAATTGAGGTACATTCTGAAATTCCTTTGTTATTTGAAGAATTCACCCAGGTTCCCTTTGATGTGATGAAATTGACAAGTAAATCGATGAAAAACATCAAAGAGATAGTGAGGAGAAGTGATGATCTGGAAGTTGCTAATGCTTCCCTATCGCTTGATATTCACTTTCTTCAAGAAAAAGCTGAATATCAAGAGTGTGCTATCAACAAGCTCACTAAGAAATTAGATGAGTTGACTGCTGAGATATCAGCATTGAAGAAGAAAGAGGTTCCTCCTTCAGCCAACAATCAAATTCTGAATAACCAAACTCACAATTCAAAGAGGAACAATTCATCTAAACAAAAGAAAGTGTGCCAGCCAAAGACAAAAACAATGTGCGATTTTTGTGGGAAAGCTGGACATGTCACAGTAATGTGTAGATATAAAAATGGTTATTATGATGAATATGATTGGACAAACATAAGCACTGCTAACAAAGAAGGACCCAACACAAAAGCATGGGTACCTAAGAAAACTTAATTGTTTTACAGGTGAGCTTTAGATCCGCTGATGACTCTCAAATGTGGTATTTGGATAGCGGATGCTCAAGGCATATGACAGGAGATGAAAGCCAGTTCATCTCATTGGAACATAAGAGAAATGGAAGCCTCAGTTTTGGAGATAACCAGAAAGGCAAGATTGTAGGTTGCAGCAATGTTGGCATGTCTCCCTATCGAAGAGGTGTCTCTAGTCAAAGGACTAAAGTTCAACCTGCTTAGTGTAGCCCAGCTCTGCGACAAAGGCAGGAAGGTTATTTTCGACTTAGTAGGATGCTCAGTAATTAATAACGAGGGAGACACTTAGTTCTCAAATCCACTCAGTACGCCACAAGCTGAGATACCCAACTCATCTCAGGATCCCCCAGCTGAGGAAACCAAAGATGACGATGAAGATCTCTCAATCAACTTTAACGATGGCGAAGATCAACCACCACCTCAGCATCCAATTATCAATCCTTCAGTAACTGATCCGAGTCTTCCTAGAGAGATTAGAGCCCATCGTAACCATCCACTTAACAGTATAGTCGATGATGTTTACAATCCTGTAATGATAAGAGGATAGCTAAGCTGTATGATGAGTCATCCAGCATTCATATCATTGATCAAACCCAAGAAGTTTGAAGATGCAGAAGGAGATGACTACTGGATGATTGCAATGCAAGAGGAACTGGATCAGTTTAAACGTAATGATGTTTGGGATCTAGTTCCTAAGCCTAAAGGAAAACCAATAATTAGCACCAAATGGGTCTTTAAGAACAAGCTTGATGAAGATGGAAATATTATGAGAAATAAAGCCAGACTTGTCGCTCAAGGCTACAATTAGCAGGAAGGCATTGATTATGATGAAACCTATGCTCTAGTAGCTAGACTTGAAGCCATTCGAATCCTTTGTGCTTTCGCATCCCATATGAATTTCAAATTGTTTCAAATGGATGTTAAAAGCACTTTCTTAAATGGATTCATTCAAGAAGAAGTATATGTTCACCAGCCTCCAGGATTTGAAGATGTGAAATATCCAGAGCACATTTTTAAACTGAAGAAAGCTCTCTACGGATTGAAGCAGGCACCATGAGCATGGTATGAGAGGCTGAATAATTTCTTAATCAGTAAAGGCTATGAAAGAGGAAAACAGATATGACTATGTTTATCAGGTGAAAAAAATAAGATGTGTTGCTAGTCCAGATATACGTTGATGATATTATATTTGGAGCAACTGATGAAACGATGTGCAAAGAATTCAGCAAGTAGATGAAGAGTGAGTTCGAAATGTCTATGATGGGAGAATTGAACTTCTTTCTAGGTCTTCAAATTAAACAATTAGAAGATGGTATTTTCATCAATAAGTCTAAATAAGCAAAAGAAGTTCTGAAGAAATTCGACATAGTAAACTCAAAGACTATGTCCACTCCCATTACCATTGACACAATCTTAAGTAAAGATGAGGCTGGAAATTTAGTAGATAGAAAACTCAACAAAGGAATCATTGGTTCTCTTCTGTATCTAATTTCCAACAGACCAGACATACAGTATGATGTATGCTACTATGCTCGCTACCAAGCTGATCCTAGAGAATCTCATGTAGCAGCTGTGAAGAAAATTATTAGGTACTTGCAAGGGTCAACTGAAGCATGTCTACGGTATCCCAACAGTTCAGATTTCACTCCTAAGGGATTCACAGATGTAGACTATGGAAGGGATAAGCTGGACAGGAAAAGTATAACAGGAGGATGCTACTTCCTCGGAGAATGTCTTGTCTCTTGGTACATCAAGAAGCAAACTTTAGTTGTGCTTAATACAGTTGAAGCTGAGTACATAGCAGTAGGAAGTTGCGTAGCTCAACTTCTTTGGATAAAATAGCAATTGGAAGATTATGGAATCAAGTCACATTGTCTCGAATTCATGTGCGACAACAAGAGTGTAATTGATTTGTCTAAAAATCCAGTCTAGCATGGAAGAATGAAGCATGTCAACATTAGGCATTACTTCATCAGAGATCATGTATTGCGAGGAGATGTAAAGCTTGAATATATTCCATCAGATAAGTAGCGTGCTAACATTTTACCAAGCCTTTACTAAAGGAACACTTAAGTATGCTAAGGGAATTGATCGGCATGAGTAATCCACAGTGATGAAGAAAATAGATTTCATTAGAATTTTTAGCTAAGTATTGAAAATCAAGTATGAGAGGACACATGGTCAACACTGTCAAAGTTTTTAAGTAACGGTGTAAGTTCATGTTCATGGCTAAAATTTCAAATCTCTATGTTTTCAAATGACGCGGAATGGAATTGGAACAGTCATTATCTAAACTCACCATTTTACCAAGGCGATTCATTGGATGTTAATCTCAGCATTAATTATCCATCTTAAGCTAAGATTATGACATGTGCCCCCTACAATGGGTTTCTACCTGTATAAGATGATCAGTTGAGAGAAGGAAGATTACTTGCTTTGGCGATTTCAAAACCTTTAGAGCATTCGTACCCTAATTCTCATTCCCACAAATTCTCTTTTTTTCTCTTTTCAAAACTCAAATGGCGAGAATCAAAAGCACTTACAGACTCAAGAACACCACTATGATGAAGAATGTGGTGGACAATCAAGGAAAAATGGTGAGAATTACTTTAAAGGAAGGAATTCATATTGCCAAAATTGCTTAGGAAGATAACCTAGACTTTGGACCAGTCTATGAGGTTGATTATGAAGGTTTGCTACTGAACAAGATGATGCATAGAGTCATCAAGCAGCAGTGACTCAATGCTTTTCTGCAGATGGAGGGTCTAGCAGTAACAGGACTCATGAGAGCCTTCTACAATCATTTATACACTATTAAAGGCTTCAATGATGTCTTGTTAATGGAGTGTACAGGTAGGACAATGCTGATTTGTACCAGGCTTATTGGGAGCATTCTCAACATTCCCAATTCAGGCACTCAGCTCTAGTGGTCTCGAGATGAAGATGTTGTTCTTGTTCCTAAAGATTGGGAACTCCCCGCAAACCATGTGTCTAGGGAGATTACTGCCAACGAGACATCTTGGGAAGCCAAGATGTGTCATGAACTGGTTGTGAAACTGTTGCTGCCAAAGACTGGCTCGTTAACTAGCTGTACCTATTTCGAAAGGTGTGTGGTCTACCATATGGTAGACAGTAAGAAACTTAATTAGCCTGTGCTGATACTTCATCACCTGACCAATGACTATCGTTTATCACTATGGTTACTGCATATTTGAGATAATGAGGGTAGTGAAAGTCGATTTGGGCGAGTTTTTGGGGGTGTCCGGTAGATCAATTCTGCTAGTGAAGAAGAAGCTGGAGATGTATCACTTCAGCAAGTTAACCTACAATCAGGTGCATGCTAGGTATGCCAGGGCACAACAAAAGCGAAAGTAGAAGTGCATACTGATAGTGTTAACTGTGGACATCAACGAGGAGGAGGAAGATCCTTTTGTGGTGGAATTCGGAGATGAATCCAGCTCTGATAATGCTCCTATCTCCACCATCTTTGAGAAGATCTCTACCACCTCCTCTACAGCTTAGAAGGCTGCTTCCTCTAAGGCCAAGAGGAAGAGTCTAGCTAAGTTAAATGAAGCTCCTGCTCAGGACTAGCGAAGGAAAATGATTGCAAAAAGCCACGTTCATAAAGAAGAGGAGGCAAAACTGGAAGCTGAGCTAGCTAAGGAGAAAGAGGATGAAGTGGAGGCCAGTAAATCCTTAAACCAAAAAAAGTGCAAAATGGTAATCTCAGACTCTAGTGAGGTGTAGGACAAGGCCAAGAAATACAAGGCAGAGGACCAAGATGTGTCCAATGCAGCTGAGAACTTGGAAGAACAATTTGCCAAGATGAAGGACACTCAGCATAAGCGCTCGTCCACCATAAGGCCACTGCCCAGAAATGTGAAGGTGGTGAGAAGGTATTGGGGACTCCATAAATCCCATCACTGAGAAATCTGATCCTCAGGAACCCAACATCCCCACACCTAGTTTCTCTCCTTTTGAGGAATCCGCACCTCAGCATTAGTAACCTCAGGCTGATCCATCCTTGGATCAAAAGGCTAACCTAGAGGTAAATAAAATTCCTACCCCTTCTCCTTCTTTTGTAAATCCTTCACCCTTATCTTCTGTTAACCCCTCAGGTTCTACTCCTGTAGATTCTAAAACAAAGAAAATTTCTTCTTCTTCTTCTTCTTCTTCCACCTCGTCATCTAAGAAATCACCTATCATCCACATCTCTTTACCCTTTGATAATCAAGATTACTTTCCCTCTCCAGTACATAACACTCCAACCTCATCTCCTGTACATTCCTAACAATTTCATTCTCAAGCCATTGTTCCTTCCGTTCCTCTCAAACTAATTCCCTCTTCTGTAAAAACACCTTCTACTTCGTCAAACCCATCTACTACCCCCTTAACCCATTTGGTTAGGGAAGTTCCCAATACTTAGTATTACACTTAGTAGGGAAACGCAAGTGATCAGGTTGCTAAGGCAAATTTTACAACCCATGAAGCACCTGAATCCAGCAGAAACCAGAAATGGCTGATACATCTTTCCTCACACAGATCCGTGAGTTAGCTAGAAAGCAATTTCCAGGGCTCAGAACTGATGCAGAGTTAGATGGAGTAATAAGCAAAATGCTACTAACTCAAGAATTGACGGACTTATCCTCTAAGCCCATGGCAAAATTACCGAAATTCGAACAGCACACAAGTATGCCTAGTGATTCTCTTTTCTTTGAGGAGTTTGAAAGAATCCAGGGTAGCTTATTGGCTATTCAAAGTCACTTGGCAAAAGAGAGTGCCAAAAGCTTAGTTGATAAGATGGCTTTGATTCTGAAGGGGTTAATGGAGTCTGCAGCTCAGCTTCGGGTAGCTACTACATCTATCCCCACGTCTACTATGTTAGAAAATGCTATCATAGGAAAGATAAAGGGTAGTGTGGATGCTGCTATTGAGCTGCTGAGTCTCTTAAGTACCAATGGCTACTCAAGTGACACAGATTCATGAACTAGGAAAGGAACAAGCCAAAATAAAGAGGCTCAATGATCGCAAGATTTACGACCACACCAATGAGGTGACAACTACCAAGGACATCAACCACAGCATCGCGAAGCTTATGGAGCAGGAATCCAAGCTTCTACTTGTTCAGGAAAAAAAGCAAGACCTAGTCTTGAAGCTGTTGGAGAACATCTCTTCCAAATTGGATAAGGCCCTTGTTAGTAATCCAAATCCTCTTATCACTAAAATGGACACAATTCAAAGGGAGATAATAGATCACATAACGGAAAAGGTTGCTTCTTCATAGAAATTCCTTGTTTCCGTGATGGGAAAACTCTTTCCTGACAAGTATGCCTCCAAGCGAGCTTATATGCCCAAAGACTGGATTGTCAATTCATGCCAAGCTTGATGAGATAAAATCCAAAGTGGATGATATTCCATAGAAGATTGATGCCCTACTGAGACTGGGAGAGATGGATGGCAAGGACATAGAATTCACTTCCAAAAATGTGGCCTCCATCTGCTCGAAAATCTGTGACATTAAATCAAGACTGAAGATTGCACTAATAGCAATGGACTTAAGGGGCTTACTACAATGTTTTCAATAGTTTAGGAGTCAAGGCTTTGATCATATTGCCCATCTCTCAAGGTGTCATCATCTACTGTTGAGTGAGCTGAATGACTGCTAAGGGAAATAAGCAACTCGAGCAGGAGATTTCCCCTGCAATTATAGGCCAGCAAGAGAGCTTCCAAGCTACTCTCGATGCCTTTAATGTCTACCTTGATCAAATTATTCAAGGCCAGATAGCAATAGGGGAGAAAGTAGCTGAAGATGTTGTCAGAACTGTGAATCAGCACAAGGGATCTCTTCTAATACACAGGGATCCACAATAAAGATTAAGAGAAAACCAAGATAAGCAGAAGCAGCACGGATCTTCTTCTTCCTCAGCCCATAAGCGTTAGGCTAAGACTTAGTAGTTGAATGAAAACTTGTAATAGGACTTAATGTAATCTTAGTTTAGGACATATATTATGTACTAACTAAGTTCTTTATATTAATAAAATACAAGTTTTTCACCTCAAGTTAAGATCTTCTTAACTTCTATAGCTAAGTATATTTTATGCGGTACATCTAACATATCTATGCAGGAAAATATACAAGAAATCGAAGATAAGCTAAAGTAGCATGAAATTCCAAATCAAAGAAGAAATTCCCTAAGTATGGGGGAGCTATGCTGCTTGAAGAAAAGACTCACTCAGTATGGGGGAGCTTAAGCTGACCAAGGAAAGTCACCCAGCGAAAGGGGCCTCTTACTTTGCTTTCAGGTATATTGATAACTCTAAACTATATCAATTATCTTCTTCTACCATCTAGTTTGCTATCTATCCAAAATGGGGGAGATTGTAGAAGCCAAGTTATTAGTACCTCATAGTACTCAAAAGTTTTGGTGATAGCAATCAATATGGGATAGTAAAAGTTAATTGAAAACTAAGAATACTTAGTGTAGGAAAAGCCAAGTGTGTGCTGAGTACTATATAGTTTATTTTATCATCACTTAGCTCATGCTGAGTTACAATATTACTTATCTAAAAGTAATTGTTTTTGCGACGCTGATTATTGTCATGACACGTATGCTACTAACCACTTTGTGAAGGAATAGAATATTCCTCTGTTATATTTCAGGAGGAAAAGGTGCTGAAATTAATAGAGATTCATGTGGTCCTCACAACATTAAATGTGGTGTACAAAGTGTCAGATATTCCTCATTAGAATCAGAATATTTAGGAACAATCGCGTGAAATGCGTCGCGTATCAAAGATCTTCGCGCACATCTCACAACATTCTCAAAGTCATCCAATGGAAAGATGCCATGTTGTCTGAATCCAAATCTCTCAAAGATCCAGATTGCTTGAAGAAAAACAAGAATTTCGAAATGGAAACAAATCACACCACAACATTCAATTCCTATTTCTAAACGTCCTGAAATCTATCTCCAACAAAATTGAAGTTCTGCGATATCCTCAAAGTTTACAATGGCTACTTCTCAGAAATTTACAGTATAAATAGAAGACTGAAGCAGGCGTTCAAACATGGTGAATCACCTTGAATTTCCTAAGAGCAAAACCTTATGAAAATCATCTCTGCTTTCTAGAATTTCATCAGTAAGCAATCCATAGTTTTATCAGAATGTAATAGAGAGAATAACTCATAGAATTAACCTTGTAAGGATTCAACATACTATAAGTTGAATTCAGCTCGCTATTGTTTTATTAATCTTGAGTGTCAGTTTGGGAAGGATACCCAAACTGAGTTTGAGCGGTAGCTAGAAAGGAGGAACTTTTTGTAATAGAGTCTACCCACTGTAAAGGCTTCTCTGCCTATTGAAGGAACGAACCAATAGTGGATTAAAGCTCGGAGATGGTATCTGGGGACTGAAGGTAGGCTAGGGACCGAACCAGGATAAAATCTTAGGTGTAATCTCTCTAACTCTATGCGATTAGCTTCATCAGCTTCTTGCTCATTCATCTCACTCATATCTTCTATTTGCTTGTTATCCAACTCCCACTGACTAATCCCTACTCAGTTAAAGGTTGAAGAAAAACTATGTCAGCTGAGCTGAACAGTTTATACATTTACATATCGCACTCAGCACGCATACTTAGCACGAATATAAAAACCATACTGAGTTAACATTAAAATGAAAAAGAAACAAAAAGTAACCTAGTTTTCGCATTCACCCCCCCTCTGCTGCTATTATTAGCCGATTTACGGACCAACAGAGCCAATTCATCATGTGCTTAAGTTCACTCAGAACAAACAAAATGAGGGAGATTGTTTGATTTCGAGCAGTGAATTATAATTTTGAAGGTTCTAAGCTTAGAAGCACATGATGACTAAGAAGATCCACTATGCTCAAAAGAACCGAAGGAACTCAAAAGCTCATATCCATAGAAGATGATTGAAGCTCTAAGTCACGAGGATGCCCCTTTAAAGACCAATAAAGGGTATCTTAGTCATTTGGCGCTGGAAGTTAAGAAAGTTGATCTTGCATTAAATGCCACTGCACACTTTTATACCTCATTCTGAATAAGGACAAAAGTTGTAATGAAATTAAGAACAAAAACATTCCGCAAAGTGTATTCTAAGTCAACCATACAAAAAGTGGGGCCCGTTTGGTTCCTAACAGTTGTGGCACCGATCAAACTTGGGCGTGGCTCTCAAACTGATTCTTAATAGAAACAAGGATGTGAGACAATGGGAAGAATTTCTACAATAGTCTAAGATAAATGGAAACATTCTCTCCCTCTATAAAAGGATGATTTCCACCTTTGAAGAAGGTTGCCGAAAATACTGAAAGCTTAAGAGTGAAATCAAATATCAAATTCTCACTACAATCTTCTTCACAATAAAAAACCGCAAACACTTCATTCTTACTTATTTTCTAATCAAGATAACTGAAACAAAGTTCATAAGCTCATCATTCTTATTCTAAACAACATGTGTAATACACTAGCTAAGGGTAAGTTAGTGTGAGGGAGCTCAGAAATCTTGTGAGAAAGTAATCAAGAAGATAAGAAGCTTTGAGCTTTAGATACAGTAGAAAGGAAATTATGTATTGGTATAGCTCATTTAAGCAAAGGCTATAGGAGGGTACTTCAGTCAAGGCATTGTAAAGGGTTTGCTCTTCATCGAAAGAAGAGTTCTTAGTGGATTAAATCTTGGTTTGTAGTTTCCAAGGATTGAATTAGGCAGAGGCCGAATAAGGATAAAATCGTTGTTTGCAATTTTCATACTCTGCTTTATTTTTGTTCAACTTATTTCTTATTTGAATCACTAAAAGCTTTAAAAAGGGGATTCTGAGTAAAATAATTTTTCTCAGAAGTAGTTTCAAAAGCTACACACAGTTGTCATCTGAAATAGAATTTGAACTATAAAAGAGTCATTCACGCCCCCTCTGACCTATTTAACACCCTATTGGGTCCAACAAGAAGATTTACCTCGAGTAAAGCGAAGTGGTCACCCACTAAGTCTAGGTTCATCGCAGTAGCATCCATGTGAACAAATTCTCTCCTAAAGCTAAAGCCGCAGGAGAAAGACCTATGGAGAGTGGGTCAGTAACTGACAGCAAGTGAAAGGGGCAACTGCTCCAACCCCACAAATAAACTCTGGCAAGAGAAGTAAGGCCATCATGGAGGGCCATGCAAGAAGAGAACTAGGTGTAATCTCACACCAAGTAAGAAAAACATCAACTTGAAAATTGCCAACTTAAAGAGGGGTAGAAAAAAAGAACTTGCTGGATTCTAAGTTCCACAATCCTCGCAGCTTATCCTCATCCCCAAATTGGATGGAAGGAAATGCAAAGGAAAGCCACACAAGGAAGGCTAGAGTTGGATTCTTTGGAAAAAGAAGCCCTAGGATAGAATGATACTCCTCGAACAAGGGGAAAATCTCAAGGTCAACAAAGCAAAAGATGTGGGTGGCCGGAACATAGAACTTCAGAGTAATACGGACAAAGGCTGGGTTCACGGGCCTAGAAGCGAGATATTGAAGGCCTCACACCCCAAACCCATTGAGTTTTCTCCAATTAGCCCCCGGATGGTGCGGAGAAAAGCCTTAAGATGCTCGTTATGTGATGACATTAGCAAGAAAGAGCAAAAGAAAATTCCTCAAAACTAGTGTTGCCTACATGCATTAACAAGAAACATTAGCTTAACACATTCATTTATTCATTTATACATACACATAAACATTCACAATAAACAAAAATTCACTTTCGGAAAACAAAAGCGCAACAAGTAAAGACCCGACACGCAGTAGCCAAAGTCTTATTCTCTTTCCATAAATCTAAGATTTCAAAGTTTTACAAAAACTATTTAAGTGTTTTGTTCAAAAAGGAAAACAAGACCAAAAGAGAAGCTCCTAAGCATGCATCGCCTATGGGTCATCTCCACCCACCAAATCTCGGGGCTCCATGGTAGTGATATCAAAATCCCCTATGTACAAACTCCCAGAGGCACCATTACTCGAACCATGTGCAGGAGGAGGCTAATGGACACCGAAATAGCTAGGGTCCCACTCAAGAGTAAGTATTGGCCCAATGCCTGACCCATCGAGCAAAGTAGAGAATTCAAGCTCAAGGGAGTGGGTGAAATACTCAGTAGCAGCTTATTCCTCCTCCCAAGCTCGGGTAGACTCTGTGGTCTACCGTAGCAACTCTTAATGCTGGGGATCTAAATTCTGATATCGGGCATCCAAATATTAGTGACTAGTGTCCAAGCCCCGATAGGAAGAATCTAGATCTAAATGGTGAATGTCTAATGCATGGAAGTGACCCTCGAGCTCCTAGTAGCGCTACTCATAAATAGTCCCCCTAGCCACCAACGACTATAACCATCATGGCATATGAGAATCACAATCATATACATCAAGCATAATATATCATACATGCATTGCAAATCAAACATAAATAGGTCAAGAGGGAAAGCGTACCCACGTGACTCCATCCTACAAGATCATCAGGTCCCTCATGGAAAGGGAATGTTGGCCCACTCACTCTATCCCCTCTCGAGCAAACTACAGAATGAACAAAAGAACATCAGACATTCTAAGACCACTACGCTACATTTAAGAATGAGTCTTTTAGTTAAAGACTTACATAAGTGACGTCGGAAGGGTTGAAAGATAGCGTATGGAGGCTCCATGGAAGAGACGCCTCTCTCTCCATCCTTGAATCACCAGTGCAGAAATGGCTTTTAGGGACGGTTCTGTTGGGCTATTCCGGACGGTTATGAACCGTCCGCTTAAGCCTCGATGCCATTGGTCAGAAGTAATACGGACGTTTTGAACCATCCAGAATATGAGTATTGCGAACGGTTCTATTATAAGAATCGTCCGCAATAGTCACAATGCGGATGGTCCTTATAAGACAACCATCCGCAATATGACTATTGCGGACGGTTCATTTAAGAAAACCATCCGCATTGTGACTATTGCGGACGGTTCTTTTAAGAGAACCGTCTGCAATACTTATATTGCGGACAACTCTGTAATTATATTTTTTATTTTTGCGGACGGTTCACATAAATGAACCGTCCACAATTGAGTTTAATATTTTTTTAAATAATTTTCAGATGTTTCCATCTCTGCCTCTGAACTGTAAAAAAACGTAAAATGTACAAATATATTTCTCAAAACTCCATTACATTTCTCAAAATAAAAATGAAACAACAAATTCTAATCAATCACACAATTACATATATACTTTGATACATTTAGTCCTAACTCTTCAAAATTAAAACAAACTAACTATTCAATAGATGAGTCAACATATAAGAAGCGAAAATGTCTTACACCTCATTAATCTCGGATTGTGTGAAACTTTCGCTCCTTGCATAATACTACAAATAACAAAATATGATACGTAAAGATCACATAATGTAATTTCTTAAATGTACTAACGTCAAATTAATGTCACTTATAATACGATAATAAATTTAAATTTCAAATAAATATATTTAAGTTATATTATTACCTTCGTCAAATATTCTGCATCACCGTGATTTTGAAATATATCGTAGATGAATCGCATCACATAGTAACCACACTCAACAGAGCCCGGTTGCTTTGCACACTACAAAATCATATTAATTTTTTAAACAAAGTAACATGTCATGTTTAAAGATGTGATGAAAAGGGATAAAACAATCTTACCGATCCATGTATATAACTGAACGGCTTTG
>CATIWQ010094663.1:0-35633 GCA_949673415.1 Euphorbia schlechtendalii | reverse complement strand
GTCTGAATTTGGGTAAAACGGTGTGTTATACCCTATGGCTTGGAAGTTCATTTTCCAAGAGTTTGAGTGTGGAGTAAGTACTTCCATAATCAAGGGTGATCCTAATTTTAGGTGACAATGTCTCATCATGTCTCTCTTAATCTAGGTCTGAATTTGGGTAAAACGGTGTGTTAAACCCTATGGCTTAGAAGTTCATTTTTCCAAGAGTTTGTAATAAGCCCTTCCATAATCATGGGGGATCCTAATCTTAGGTGATGTTGTCTCATCACGTCTCTTTAAATTTAGGCAGGTGGGACTAGGGTAATAATGTGTGTGTGTGTGTGTGTGTTATTTGTGTTTGCACAGTGATCGTGGTTAGCGTGATGCCATAAAAGGGGTGCTTGTTTAAATGCGTGATGTGGATATGAGCACATAACACATTGTACAAAACATATCTCATCTGACCTTATGTCTCCCACGTATAAAAGGGGTGGGCTCCTAGTTCTAGGTTTGGTTCATCTTAATATCTCAAGGATATTAAGGTTTGTTCTTGCATAAAAACAAATGCTTTTTGTTTTGGTAAACCTAGTGGAAGTGTCTACGGATCCTTATATGAGTTCCGTAAATGGGTTGTTGATGTAGAAGGTTCTTGTTGCAGTGAGATACACTTTCTCTATTTCTCCCAAATGGGTTCAAGAGGGTCCAGGCGGTATGGTAACAAGTGATCCACTCTCTAAGTACCTTTGGTTGCCAAGGGGACGCAAATGGTACTCTTGCTAGTTTCTCGGTAAAACAAGGCACCCTAACCTTAATGGCTAATCCTTCTAATGCATATGCTTTGTAGAATACTAAAATTTTTGAAATGGTTTGACTTAAATAATGACTTTTCACCAACTCATCAAAAGGTCTTTGAAACTTTTAAGTTTAAAAGAAAGAGGAAATCCCCAGCGGAGTTGCCACTGTGAGCGGATGACGTTCTACCCGGGAAATCGCTGAGAGGCATCGACCCAGTGAGATGGGGTGTGGGGTTTTCGAAAAGTATGTGGTTTTTTATGGAATGGACTCCAAAGACTCGGGGCCTAAACCTCTAGCCTACATTATATAGAGTTGCCACCCGGATCAGCTCTTCTAGGAAATTCGGTACAGCCTAGATCCGTTAAGCCTAAATGATATCGTAGTATTGAGATTCGGGTCCGAATGAGTTTTCTTACTTCGTTGTTGTTGAAGTCATGTTAGGCAATAGGCTACCATTTTCCAATATTATGATATCCCATTCTAGATCATTTTCAAGTCATATTTTAGCATACATACGAAAAGCGATAAATAAAGTGCTAGAAAGTAACACGTAGGAAAATAAATGCACCTAGTCCAGGGGGCTTATTTACATATTTTAGGGATGGGGATTACAAAATTGCCTAAATACATGAGATCTACATCAATACATCAATATCCTATTATACAACCGATCTAACAAATACATAATTTTTATTAAAAGTGCGATACCCGAAGGAAAATAAAATCCTAGGCATACATCTAACCTATTTTACCTGCATCCACAAAGGTTAGTACGAAATATTTTCACAACACAAATACGTGCTAGTGCACTAAATATGTTCGATTTTAATATTTAGAAGACCCATGTGGTCTAGTTAAATAAAAAGTGCTGACAAAGGCTCATGGTTTTCGTTATAAAAATGATTAATTTTTATACAAATATGTTACTCATTTTATTAATGAAAATACCGCATGTAAATTTTGTCAGGTTGGATATCTGAGAACGGGGTTCCCTTCATGGGGGTTTCCTAAATTAAACTTAATTATTTACAAATAAATGGAAGTAATAAATAATTATAGGCCCATGAACATAATCATTATCTTTTGTATATATTCCGAGGAAATTCAAATACGGTATTAAACCCCGGTTAAGATGAAATCGGTATTCAAATTTTCTCTCGGAATATATCCGAAAGATTAATATAAAATTATTATATTAATCATGATATATTCATGTAAACAAATTATTTTTGTCAATTAACCCATAATAAATGCATAATATATAAACTTGTATTTTTTAGGGAAAATGAGGTAACACCAACGTCGGCGTTGCAATGTTGGTGTCTGTGTTGGTGATGTCATTGGTAATGTTGGTACCGACATCAATGGTCCAGACCTGCAGAAAACACACACAAAAAAGCAGAAACAACAAAAGAAAAATCCTAAATTTCAAATGATCATAGCCTTTGCTATACTTAACTGATTTAGATGATCTTTATCATTCCGGAAAGCTCAAGATGTGTAGATTACATTTATGTAAACAAAATACTAAAACAGATTTGAAGTCATACCGAAATTGATGAAAAACAGATTGGTGTGCGAAAACGGAAATAACCAAAAAGAAAATGAAACTTCAAAAAAGAAAAACATATAAATGTAAGCACAAACTCTAAGAACTCAGAGGCTTACATGAGAATCCACTTCTTCGAGATCCTAAAAGATCTTCCGGGAAACCTTCCTCGTTTCTTTGGTTGGTTGACAAGGTAGTTTGGCTTGAGAAAACCGAGTAATGGGGCAAGTGTTTCTCCACAAACTTAAAGTGAAATGATTTTCGTGTAGTTAGGGATTATGTTAATGGCTTCTTTACTAAGTTTTATTGATTTAAGACTTAACAAAGATGATTGAAAGTAGCTTGGTCATCCATATGAACTAAGGAAATGAAAATGCAAGTTTCTTTTTGCTTTTGTGAAATGAACTTTTTTTTCTTGGAAATGTACTGATATTATCTCTTTTGTGTGTGTTCTCCCCCTCTAAAATGAAAAATGTGAGCCTCCTTTTATAGTGAGCTCCCTTCAATCCAAGTTAAAAAAGCATACACTTAGGCTTTTTGATATTTTCACCCTTTTCTCTCCACTAATGTCACTTCTAACATTATGGAGTGACTTTTCCAGCCACCTTCATAGTGAGATAGGTGACTGCTGTCAATTAGAGGGGTTATACTAATAATTTCTGGAATTCTACAATTATTGTGCTGATATTATCATAGCGACATTGGTACCAATGTCACAAAATGACATCGGCACAAATGTAATATCGGTACCGATATCACAACATCGGTACCGATATCACAACATGGGTACCTATTTTAGTGACATCAGTACCGATGTCACATTGGTACCGATACTAAAACATCGGTACCAATGTTTGTGATATCGGTACAGATGTTAGTAACATCGGTGTCAATGTTGGATATTTAGTCTAACTTTGGTTCAAATTAGACTTGGTTACTGATGAAGCGGCTTAAAAAAATATCTAAGGTTCATAAGAAATGAGAAATGCTTCTCTCGAGGACCTTCAAGACCTTGTCCAAGTGGAAGACTAGCAAAAGAAAATAAATTACAGCTTCATCATCGAACTCGTGAGTGAGGATTAAAACCCTGTGCTCACAACCGCTATAAGATAGACACTGTAAAAGTATCAGACATGAGATACTAGTTACCTTTTGTAGGAGTTGCTATACTTTGGGTCATACTTATTCATACCCTGGAGATCAGGATGACACAGGTGATTATAGGTATAGTGATGATCACATGTTTGTAAGCCGAGTAATCAAGATGGGATCCATCGCTCCTAATGTGGTGATATAATGGGTGATGTGCCTTAGGGCCCCTTGTTGAAGTGACACACTCATAAACCTCTTATTAGAGTGTAAGATTGATAGAATGGGTTTCTAGTCAATCTTGATACATAATGGTCAAGTGGTGTTCTTTGTGAACAAGTCTAATTCTAGGATAGCTATGGCTATTACATGAGCTAACACTTAATCCAAGCTCAATAAACTGGATGGTACTTAAACTGATGGAATGAGTGTGTTGTATTGGTTACTACAGCAGAACCAGATCAAGTCACAAGCATGTGACATTCTGAGTATCGGGGGATCATACAACTCTGCTAGAAAGCTCATTTTTTTATCATCTAGAGCTATCGGGGTTAGGTCTATGCCGAAAATATAAGTTGTTGAATTCGTTACAAGAATTTTTAATTGGTTGGACCAAAAAGATAATTAAAGATAATAACGAGATAATAGGAAAAACTTACATAGAGTGGAGAAAGGGAATTTTTCCCGTTGCGATTAGGCCCTAAACAAACACCGGTTGTTTGAAGTGGGGCCTGCGCGGCTATCCCGCAAGCTAAAAAGCTCATGGGCCACTAACGAGCATGGCAAGTCTGTAGGTGCTAGCGGGCTGCAAGCCCACGATAACTGCTCATGCCAGCGCTTGTGCGTGCCGTAAGCTTGGGCTTGCCTTGCTAAAGGCATGCGGGTGAGCCCGCAGGACATTGTGACCTATGCAGCTAACCCGCTAAGGTGGGATGGGGTCACATCCCACTTAGTGTTAGAGAGGGAGTCTAACACTCCCCCTTTTCCCTATATATAGGCCTCCCCTCTCATGATTGTCAATACACACACACACTTCAACTCAGCTTTTCTCTCTGAGTTTGACATCTCTTTTCATTCGTTGTGGGACATCCTCCACGAGTTTCTCCAAACAAACGAAGAATTCTTTTAAAGGCTCTTTCTAAATTGAACCTTTTTGGTTTATTTTCGAGTTGGTTTTCGAGCGATCTAGCATCTGCTATTTACTGACAGGTTCTTCCTCAACAAGGTTTTGGTCGGTGAAGATCCGTGTGGATCAATCATAGAGGCTCTCCTAGTTTGGAAGCTCATGCTAACGAAGTTTTTTCGAATTGCTCTAAGGGAACAACATCACCAAAAGAGAGAAAGCACACATAAGCTGGTAATGCTCTAAACATAGATGCTAGGTTTCTTTTATAATCTTTATAAACCTAAAAGCATCTATATAGAATGTTTTAACCTAGATTATATCAATCATGGCATGCTTAGGAGATCCTTAGGTTGATTTTAAGTTTAGAAATTCCACTTTAAAATGTTTGCATGTAGAATTACTATCTTGAATAACTAGAAGTGGTATCAGATCCTGCCATATGCTATGCATGATTGATAATAATGTGTTAAAATTCTATTTTCTATGAATTGATTAAAGTATGCTATGCATGACTTAGGGTTCAATTCCTATTATAGAAAATGATGTGATAACTAGATTAAGGTTTTGCTAAAACTTAGTCTAGGTGATTATCATATAAATTAGCAATGTTTTACCACACGTGTAAATTCTTTAATTGAGGGTCATCCCGTACTTCACTTAATTATAGAACGAAATCTTCAAATCATAATTGTCCATGGTACAACGAATCGAAGTGCCCGTAGTTATTTTGGGAAGGATTGGACTTGGCTTCTCATTCAATTTAAGGGAGGCCTCTCCTACCAGGAAATCTCTATCGATATTAGACTCAAAAGTAACCAAGGGACTTTTATAACTTAGTCGATTTCTAGTCTAGGAATTAGATTCCGGATATGGTTTTACAAACGTGGTTTAAGCTATTAATTAAAACTTATAAACGTAGGTGCAATAACTTAAACATGGACCTTATTTATTTTGCATGCTATTTAGAGTCTTGGCATAATGGAATGATTACGATATACCAGTCCCGAGCATGTTCCCTTAGAGTTAATAATTCCAAATAACCCGGAATTATTATTTCTATAATCATATCCATTGTATAAGACCTAGAATAGGGTAAGACCAGTGGAACCAATAAAATCTCCATAATAATATTAAGACGGTATATAATCTTCCTATCATAAGTCATGATATGAACCTTATTAACGGATGTAAGCACATGTACAACATGCCTTCTCTTAATACATGTTTGGTTATGAGATTGATGGGGTTAAAGCCTTAACCAAAATGGGATAGTTGTCTATATTATTGGAGCTAATGCCAAATTGGAGACATGTTTAAGGAGTCATACAATTTGGGTATGCACGCTTAGAGAAAGAGAACTCAAATGGATTAGCAATTTCAAGAGATGCAAATGGATGGGTTCTAACCATGGTTATCGTATTATGGTTTGACTTGCGATAGTGGATGATGAGTGGCTATGGATGCTACCTACTAAGGAAAATTGGTTCAACCAAATTTCCTGAATTTAAATAGAATGGGCTATTTGAATGTCGAGAAAATAGTAGAAATTATGTGTTTATTTAAAGACCTTGTATTAAATGCATGTACATATACTAATGTTTAAACAAATTCTATATTATATCTAGGTTGAATATGATCACTAACAAAATTACATGCATTGACATTGGTCCTCTTATTGACATTAATTATGATGTTCATCTTTTCAATGAGTGGTTTATGACTGTTAGAGGAGTTCTTCAGAATTACTACCTGGATTATGTTTTTACTAATCCTAGTCCCAAACATCCTGATAAGAATGCTTTTGCATGTGAGATGAATGATTATGAGGAGCAGAAGGGAAATTGTGAGTTTGTCGCAAAACTCATGTTAGACCACATACTCCCAAAGTACGCATTAGTGTGCAATGGGTTGGATCTCGCAACCATGATTCATCAACTCAAATCGGTGAAAAGTTTAGAAGATGAACCATGCTATAGTAGATTGCGGGGGACACCTCAGTAGTAGAGTTGGTTGTAAACATTTATGACAACTCAGAGAAATTAAGAGAGTTAGGAGTTGAGTATAGTGAGCAATCTTTGAGGGAAATGGTATTGAGGGTATTACCCAATAAATATGATTCCTTCAAGAAGATGCTCAAAGAGTGTTCTCCCAACTGTACCTTGACCCAACTTTTGGACTTGCTCGAGATTTATGAAATTGTGTTTAGAAATATACTCAAAGTGCAAGAAAATGTTGAGGACCTTAAGTTAAAGAAACTAAAGGGTTTAAAAGTCAAAAGAAAGCTCATGAGGAAGTTAGAATTGAAGAGAGGAAATGTTTCTCTTGAAACAAGCTCATCGGATGATGATAGTTGTGGCTCAAATATCTGGAGGTATGTTCATACTAGAGAGTTTCTCTACATTTCCCTATGAGTCTACTTGGGTACTGGATACTGGTTGTCGTACTCATATCTGTACTACTGTGCAGGGATTGCGGAATAGTGGGAGGCTTACAAATAGGGAAATGGACCTAAGAGTTGGAAATGGAGCATAGGTTGTTGCAACATGTGTAGGGATATATAGCCTTCATTTGCCAAGTGGCCTAGTTTTAGTTTTAAAAATTGCTATTATATTCCTATTATCACTAAGAATATTATTTCTGTTACACTTTTAGCAACCGAAGGATTTGAAATTTTATTTTATAATAATAAATGTCAAATTCAATGTCATAATGTTCTTTATGCTTGTGGAATATCTGTGGATGGTATTTACGTTCTAGATACTAAAATAGAAATTCTAAATATGAACATTGTTAAGAAATCAAGATTAGATAATGAGGAATCCTCATACTTATGGCACTATCATCTAGGCCATATAAATGAGACTCGCTTAACTAAGTTACCCAAATGAGGAGTCTTAGGCCCAATGGAATGGGTATCCTATGGTGCTTGCGAACCTTGTTGAAAGGGGAAGATGACTAAGAAACCTTTCAAAGGAAAGAGATAACCCACTAATACTTTGGAAAAAAATACATTTTGATGTATGTGGTTCAATGAGTGTTAAGACACATGAGTGTTTCTTCTACTTCATAACCTTTATCGATGATTACTCTCAATATGGTTATTTGTACCTTATGAGGCACAAGTTTGAAAGTTTTGAGAAATTCAAAGAGTTCTAAACTGAAGTGGAGAAACAGCTTGGGAAAAGTATCAAGACCCTTTGATCTGATTGAGGCAGTGAATACTTAAGCCAAGAGTTTCAAGATTATTTAAGGGATTTTGGTATTTTATCCCAGTGGACACCTCTTTATAATCCCAACACAATGGAGTGTCAGAAAGGAGGAATCGAATCCTACTCGATATGGTTCAGTCCATAATGAGCTAAGCAGAACTCAACAGATCCTTTTGGGGTTATGCACTTGAGAGCGTAGTTTATATTCTAAACACAACATCTTCTAAATGAGTTTATAAAACTCCATAAAAGTTAATGTATGGAAAGAGACCCGCTCTTTCTCACTTGAGATTTTAGGGGTGTCTTACTTACATAAAGAGGATAAGTTTAGATAAGCTGGGTGCCAAGTCTAACAGGTGTCTGTTTGTAGGTTACCCTAAAGAGACTATAGGGTATACCTTCTTTGATCCCAAGAAACAAAAAGTCCTTGTTTCTAAAAATGATCAATTCCTTGAGAAGGAGGATATACTTGTGAAAGCTAGTGGGAGAAATCTTGAGTTGAGAACTCAAGAAGATCAAACAGACGATCAATTGATTATACCTACACCTTTTACATTAGATATTGTAAGCATGAAACAGCCTATTAGAACACCGACTTTACATAGGTCAAGCTGGGCTCCAATTGCTCCCGAGTGATGCGGGTTTTTCATCTCTGATGATAAACATCTCTTCCTTATGGAAGATGATGAGGCTAGGACTTACAAGGAGGTAATGGAAGGATTAAAATCCAACAAATGGCTTACAGCCATGAGGTTGGAGATGGACTCCATGTACGAAAATCAAGTCTAGAGCTTGATTGATGCTCCAGGTGGGATTAGGCCCATAGGATGCAAGTGGGTTTTCAAGAATAAAATTGACATGGACGGTAACATAGTTACCTATAAAGCAAGGTTGGTTGCAAAAGGGTATAGTAAAAAAGAAGGCCTTGACTATGATGAGACATTTTCACCAGTGGCCATGCTGAAGTCTATCAGGATACTCCTTGCCATCACCGCTCATTATGATTATGAGACTTGGCAAATTAATGTGAAGATATCATTCTTTAATGGGAATCTTGATAGGGATGTGTTTATGGCACAACGCCGAGGGTTTTACATCCAAGGATGGCTCAAAGGTATGCAAGTTGCAAAAGTCCATTTATGGACTTAAGCAAGAGTCAAGGAGTTGGAATATTAGGTTGACGAGATAATCAAAGAAATTAGTTTTGTGTCAAATGCTAATGAGCCCTGTGTATATAAGAAGGCTAGAGGGAGTGTGATCTTTTTCCTTGTATTATATATCGATGACATATTATTAATAGGAAACGATATTCCTTTTCTTCAGATAGTTAAGTCATAGTTGTCAAAGAAGTTCTCCATGAAAGAGGTTGAATAAGTAACTTTTATACTCGGTATAAAAAATTAACTGAGATAGATCCTGAAGATTGTTAGGTATTTCGTAAAGTACGTACTTTACGAAATACCTAGCAGCCTTCAGGATAATACTATGCTTAGTACGGGGTCGCTCTCACATAGCCATATTTAGCAAGTTACCACTCCAAAAATGTTAGCTCACTAAACAGCATTATAATCACAGATCATGTGAGTATACACAATCTTGTTAACCCTGAAATCACTCTTAAAGTTAACTCGAAAGCATATAACTTGATTAATATAAGAGAAGCAAAATGAAAAACTCGTTATGACAGGTAAACATGTCATAAACTTCAAAATAGAAAGTATAAGTAGAAAACAAAGTAAAGTTGTAAGGTATGCAAGTGAAAGCTAAAGTTAATCAAACCATATCCACTCTTTTAAAGGGAGTTGTCAATGCGTCTACTTTGAATTCGTTCTCGAATCGTACAGAACCTTCGCTAGGATGCTATTCTTTGTGAATATCAAACAAATGAATGTTGAAGAATAAAAACTTTTGTTGATAAGTGCTTTGCAATTACACTCATACAACAATCGCTCGAATTTGTGGAGAAATCTAGTGATCGAAATAAGAATCGAATAACTTATACATTTTTCTCACTAACGCTTTGAACTAGCGAAATCTATGCAATTTTCACTCTCTATCTATGCATACACATTTTCTTCATTACCCAAATGCCATCCACGAAATTGGTTGATTGAACCTCTATTTATAGAGTGTGAAAGGTTGTGTCTATACAAAAGAAGTGTTGTGTCCATTGTGCTGTCGGTCTATGTCCTGCAATGCCATCTGTTTTGAAGGTCTGTTACAGCTAGGCGATAAACCTTTAGATTCAATATCTCTAGAATCCAGAGCGAAGATTTGCATCACTTCAACGTGATTGGATGCAAAGTTTCATCCTCATCTTCAATGGAAAGGCACCTTTTCGTGATTGGACTGCTTCCAAAAGGTTTCGTTTGGCAGTTGATGGCAGTTGATGGCGATTGATCATTTTTATCCGATGTTTGGTAGTTAAGAATAGTTATCCATAACCTTCACAAGTCACGAGCGTGATATACATGTTGTGATCTTGAACATTGGTTTGTAACTTTCTATTTGTGAAGAATGATAAGTCGCTACCGCGAATAGGTGTCACGATCGTGACATATGTTTTTCTTCATGATTTTTCCTTGGAACTTTGCCGATCTTTGACAACTTCAATCCTAAGCCAATTCCTTTTGTTCCACACATCTTTTTACACCTTTCTCACTCTTTTTTGATAGAATTCCATCTTTGATCATTTTACTCCAAAGATTCACCTAGTTTCTGCACTTGCATAAAAAATAACTACATACCATGTGAAATCTTTTATATGAAGTACATAATGACTCTAAACCATATCATTTTATAAGTAAAAATATCATGATAATAAGTGTAATTATACACTTATCACACCCTCACACTTAACTTTTTCCTTGTCCTCAAGGTAAACACAACAGAAGTGTATAAATTAGTAATGCAAGTTCATACCTCATTTGGTGAAAGACTATTATAATGAGTACCACATTCCCACATTGCATAAGATTCAGGTAAAGTGTTCGAAATTTCCCACTAATTAGTAATGTGCAATTTATATAGTCTAGTTGCATACTTTTCTCTTAATGGAGGGCCAACCGAAAATCGTCTTCATATAAGCATTATATGCTTGCTTAAATATTTCCTTCTCTTAAGCATAATATAAAGTATAAAGGATAAAGGGAGCACGCTTTGAAAAGATTGATCTCAAGGCAATTTTAGGTAACCTAGGATGCTAAACACTCTTAGTGGTTGCATTTTATGCTCCATACCACTCTCCCCTCTTTTAGTGGTTGCATTTTATGCTCCATACCACTTTCTCTTACTTTTTTCTTTTAAGCAAATGTTTTTGAAGTACAGATTTGTATTTTGCACCCATTTTTCATGCTATGCTACTTTTTCTTTTTTCTTTTTTTTACTTATTGAATGGTTATAGTTTCTGCTCTGTACCATTCCTCACCTTTTGCATAACTCATTGGTTATCCTCTCTTTCTTTTGATTTTTTCACTTAATACCCTCATCCTTTATTGATCACTTCAAAGTATTATGGCTATAGTTTACCAACACTTTAAACATACTCAATACTTATAGGATGTATTCGAGAATAGCATATAAAACTCATAGTAAGAACATACTAGTTATTATTCCACTACTAACTTATCGGTAGCATTAAACTAAAACTATATAACTTATACTAATTCATGTTGCATTGAAATATATATTGAAACTTACTTGAAATGTTGCTTTCGAATGTTACTCACCACTCATCCTTGCCAAATGCTAAATGTTTTGTTATGAAGTGCTCACACTTTCAACGTGAGCTCAAACTCGAAACAAAATTTTGTTCGAAATTTGCACTAACATCAAACTTGTAATACCTAACACTCACAATAACCTTAGAACATATGTTAGTATAGTAAAGGTATGGATAATGTATAAATGAGATAAAATAAAGAAAACTTTCATATTCTACAACTTTTTTAATTTTATTCAATTTTTTTTTAGATTTTTGGGATTTTTACAAATGCCTCCCCACACTAAAGAACTCAATGTCCTCACTGTGAGAGACTTTACTAAAAATGAAAAATGAAACAAATCACACACACATAAACAAAAGAAAATAAAAAGAAAAAGAAATTTTGAACCCGGTTAATTTCATTCTTCTGAGCTTGAATCTGGAGGACTCAGTGAGATATCCATATTTCGCTTCTTGAAGTACGAACTCAACTTGTGATTCAAAGAGATATTGGATTTTGTTAGTTAATGAACTTCTTGCTTTATGGAGGCTATATCTAGGCATGCTTGATCGACATCTTTCATGAACTTCCCTATCCATGTATCATGTGTACTTATGGAGGCATGTCTCATTTCACTACTTCCGATTTGAACTTCCTAATCCGATTGGTTCTCTCGAGAAGTAGATCCTTCTGTCGGCCTTAACTTCCTAACCCTTACTCCATATGGTAGAAATGTAAATTTCCCATCTTCTTGTTTAACTAAACCCGCTCTCTTCATATAAACTCCTCCAATAAAGTTGAATTTCTCTCGATGACTATATTGGTATAACAATTGGTTCTTCGCTCCCAAAATAATTCCGTAAATTGTATTTTCCCCTCTAACTCTAGCCTTTTTATGTGTAGTAAGACTAGTGATGGATTCTAACACGTACATCGGAAACTTTGCTCTTAATTGCGAAACCACGCACTCCAAAACAACTAAATCTTTCATCCGTAAATTGTATTATTCTAAATGTTTTTGTTGGACGAGTTATTGACATCGTATCGATCCAATCCTGTTAACTCAGTCCAAACATTAGTTGAATCATAATCATCTTCTTTTTCAATCTCTTCATAGGTTCCTCTAAAACCAAACTACTTAATTAAATCCATGAAAGTAAATTTATACTCCTCCCTTCCATTCCTAAACTTCCTTTTCAAGAAATTCCCATCCTCTTGAACAGTCATAAAAAACTCGAGGACCCATTCCTTGTTAAACGGGAAACACAAGTTTACAAAGTTATCCAACCCAAATATCAAAAAATATTCCTCTACTTCCACATGAATCCCAGCATCAATCGCAAAAGTAGGATCATAGAAAAGTGTACCTTCAATTTCAAATTTCTTCATTTACATGTACCGCTCAACTTCTTCGTCACCATAGATGGGAAAAGGACATCCATATTTGGTTTGTTGATTAACCAACTTATTCTTTCCCTTGATTGCTGTAGACATCTTGGGAGCCATTGAAATTTAATTCAAGAATTTGAAAGAAAGATTTGTGTTTTGAATTTTGGAAAACAAAGAAAATTTGCCTTGCAAAAGATTGAGTTTGTGAAAGAGATTGACTGATTGTGAAAATAAACTAGGAAAGTAGTTATATATATAGGAAATAGGGTAGTTATTGTTGTTCCAACTGATACATTTTATTTATGACCGTTAGCAATATAGCCGTTACAATAATAACTGTTGTGAAATTGCACATGTCGCGATCATGAAGGATTGTCATGATCATGACTTTTATTTAGACAGAAACAAAATGTTTTGACAACTTAATTCACGAGCGCAATATAGGTCACTATCATGAAATGTTCAAAGTCCAAAAACTTTCTTTTTTCTTTTATTTTAAAACAACACTAACTTAAAAACACTCTTAAAAACAAAATAAAAAAAAAAAATATATATATATATATATATATATATAGAAAGACAAGAGATTTTAAGTTTCAATGGAGTTTCCCAACCCCTTGACTTCATATTCATGGATGAAATATAACTTGACAACTTCTTAAATCCAAGCATCAATCAAGTCAAGTTTCATGCATATATCTTCATCCATTGGATATTTATAAGCCTTATCCATGTTAATTTTAACAATATCGTCACCTATCCTTAACTAAATTTTATCTTTCGACATATCTATCAATGCTTTGCTAGTAATGCATAAAAGGTCTTCCTAAAATTATAGGACATTTTTCATCATATGCAAAATCTAGCACAACAAAGTCTGTTGGAAAAACAAATTTATCAACTTTAACTAGCACATCTTCTATTATCCTATAAGGACATTTAATAGACTGGTCGGCTAATTGGAAAACCATATTTATCCTTTTAACTTCATCATCAAGCTTCAACTCTTTAAAGATTGATAAAGGTATAAGATTTATACTAGCCCCAAGATCAAATAAACATTTTGGAAAGGAAATGTTTCCAAGTTCACATGATATTGTGAAACATCCTAGATCTTTACGTTTAGGGGGCATTGTACCAGTAACTATTTTACTACAATCTTCAGTTAAAGATACTTTTGATATTCCTTTGAAACTACGCTTACGAGATAAAAGTTCTTTAATAAACTTGTAATGGCTTCAATGAATGAAAGATTGATTTCCAGACTTTTAAGGTTGTTGATCAACTCAATGAATTGCTTATCTTCGTACTTCTTCTTTATTCTTTGTGGAAATGGTGGTTAAGGGGGATTAACTTTTCCAGAATTAAGTTGTTCATCCACTCCTGCTTTATCATTGGATTTACTCGGATAATCATCCAGTACTTCAATAACATCATTAGCAAGCATACCCGAAGGATTTAGTTTGTCTAGTATTTTACCACTACGAAGGGCCATACCATACACATTTTCCTTAGGATTCCCTTCTATGTTACTAGGTAAATGGCCTTTTCCTCTAGATGGAATAGCACTCGCTAATTGACCAACCTGTATTTCTAAATTATGAATAGAAGATGATTGATTCTTAAACATCTGATCCATCTTATTTTGTAACTTCTTGTGTCATTCTTCAAACTCTAATTGGTTATTGCAAACTCCTTCTAGAAATTTATCTATCTTATTAGCCAGCTATCCTATTCTATAATTACTTTGATAATTCTTTTGTTGATTATCACCATACTTCCAATTAGAACTCCTATAATTATTTCCATTATTACCATAAGAATTCCATTGACTTTGAATATAACTTAATTGTTCCCCTACACATGGGTTAAAGTTACACACAAAAGCAATGCGTCCTATTTAGCCACAATTTTCACATGTCAATGGGTTACTCTTACTTATATACATATTATCTATCTTATGAGATAATGTAGATATTTGCGCTTGCATAACAAAAATAGGGTCTAATTCATTGACCTTTTTAACTGAACTAGAAGATGCAGATGCATCATGCAAATGAGTAGGAGTAGTAGTACTTACTTGTGCTCTCTCCACTGGCCATATACTGTTGTTATTTGCCATATCTTCCAAAAAATCAAAGGCTTCTTGACTAGTTTTCTTCATAAGAGATCCCGCAGCCATAGCATCAATCGCTCCTCTTGTTGCATGATTTATTCCATTGTAGAAAGTTTGTAGAATTACATTCTCGGGTAAACCATGATGAGGACAAACTCGCTGAAGTTCCTTATAACATTCCCAGGCTTTGTATAAGGAATTATCTTTTTGAGTAAAGGAAGTGATTTCTTTAATGAGTCTTGTGATTTTAGCTAAAGGAAAGTATTTAGTAAAAATTGCTTGTGCTAATTGATTCCAAGTGGTTATTGAATTTGGGGGTAATGAATTCAACCAAACTTTCACTTTATCACGCAGTGTAAATGGAAATAAGTGAAATTTAACTGCTTCATCAGGAACATTAGGCATTTTGAAAGTATCACAAACTTCAAGAAAGTTTGCAACGTGAGCATTCAGATTTTCATTGGGTAGACCATAGTATTGCACATTATTGCTTAGCATTTAAAGTAATGCTAGATAGATTTCAAATTGATTTACGTTAATTGGTGGTCTAGCAATTCCTTGATTATTACCATTGATGGTCGGAATGATATAATCCATGAGTCTTGGTTGAGGTTGATAATCATTTTGTTGTTCTTCTTGAGCCATCCTTTCTCATTGTCTCTTATTTATCCTTTTTCTACTTTTAACAAATCATTCTATTTCTAATTCGAAAGTTACCAAACTTTCTCCCAAACTACATGTACTTGGCATGCACATGCTAGAAAGAAAACTCAATGAACAAGCAAGAATAATATGTTAATAACAAAATATAAATACTTAAAACAAAAAATAAAAATAAATCTAATTAACATATAAATATAATTACCCATTCTCTGGCAATTTGATCTCTAGAACGCACTTGCCTTCCTGGCAACGATGTCAAAAACTTGTTCGCAAGATTTTGGCTATACTCATTTCGAAAGACTTATCTCCAAGAATAGTGCTAAAAACTTGTTCCCCACTTTTCTACTAATAATATAAAAGTTCTAAATTGAACAGGTGTTGTCAGTATCGCTTATCAAGTAGAAAAATGATGATAACTGGAAGTATACAATTGCGATGTAGTTTCAAAAGATATTGATCCCACAAGGGAGAAATTCGGTTTCAAAGACCAACTAGAGTTACACAACAAAAGAAAATAAAATAAATTGTAGGGTTTCGAAATGGTGGACTGATGAATAAACAGATGCATGAACAGATTAGAGAAGATGTAAACTATATAGATATTCCTTAAGAGCTAGTATAGTAGAGAAAAATATGCAAAATCATCAAGAATATTTCATAAACTAGATAACTTCAACAAACACGGTTCTAGATGACCAAATATTCAATAATTCACTGCAGAGCAACACATGAAATGTCTTTTCTAAATGTAGGGTAAACGAATTATGACACATATAAAAACTTGGATAACAATAATACTATGTTTAGTACGGGTCACTCTCACATAGCCATATTTAGCAAGTTACCACTACAAAAATGTTGGCTCACTAAACAGCGTTACAATCACAGAACCAGTTATTATACACAATCTTGTTAACCCCATTCACTCTTAAAGTTAACTCGAAAGCATATAACTTGATTAATATAAGTGACACAAGTTGAAATACTCTTTATGACACATAGATATATCATAAACTTTGAAATAGAAAGTATAAGTAAAACAAAGTAAAGTTGTAAGGTATGCAAGTGAAAGCTAAAGTTGATCAAATAGTATCCACTCTTTTAATGGGAGTCGTCAATTCCCGCAATTCCTGCAACTGCTTTGTATTCGATCTTGACTCATATAGAACCTCCACTAGGATGTTATTCTTTATGAATATCAAACAAATGAATGTTGAAGAATAAAAACTTTTATTGATATGTGCTTTGCAATTACACTCATACAACAATCGCTCGAATTTGTTGAGAAATCTGGTGATTGAAATAAGAATCGAATCACTTATACATTTTTCTCACTAACAATTTGAACTAGCGAAATCTATGCAATTTTCACTCTCTATCTATGCATACACATTTTCTTCATTTCCCATATGCCATCCATGAAATTGGTTGATTGAACCTCTATTTATAGAGTGTGAAAGGTTGAGTCAATCTAAACGAAGAGTCGTGTCCATTGGCGAAGAGTTGCATCACTTCAATGTGATTTGATTCAAAGTTTCATCTTCATCTTCAATGGAAAGGCACCTTTTTGTGATTGGACTGCTTCTAAATGGTTTTTTTTGTTTGAAAGTTGATGGCGGTTGGTAATTTTTATCCAGTGGTTAGTAGTTGAGAATAGTTATCCATAACTGTAAGAAGTCAAGAGTGCGATATATATGTCACGATCGTGAACATTGGTTTGTAACTTTCTGTTTGTGAAGAATGATAAGTCACGACCATGAATGGGTATCACGATCATGATATATGTTTTTCTTCATGATTTTTCCTTACAACTTTACCGATCTTTGACAACTTCAATCCTAAGCCAATTCCTTGTATTCCACGCATCTTTTTGCACATTTTTCACTTTTTTTTACATAGAATTCCATCGTTGATCATTTTACTCCAAGGATTCGCCTAGTTTCTGCACTTGCATAAAAAACAACTACATACCACATGAAATATTTTATATGAAGTATTAAATGACTCTAAACCATATCATTTTATAAGTAAAAATATCATGATAATAAGTGTAATTATACACTTATCAACGATAGGTTCCATCATGTAAGCTATGATATGCACTCTGCCTAATGTCTTACATGCGTTGAGCATCACAAGTAGATTTCATTCTAACCCAAGTGAGAAGCACTGGATGGCCATTAAAACTATCCTCAAGTACTTACGTAGGACTAAGGATATGTTTTTAGTAAATGGAGAAGGTGATCTCACTTTGAAGGGATACACCGATGCGAGTTTTCAGTCTGTCAGGGATGATTATAAGTCCTAGTCAGGTTATGTTTTTATGTTAAATGGAGGGACAGATGTTTGGAAAAGTTTCAAACAAGATAGACTACCTATACAACCATAGAATTTGAGTATTTAGCTACTTCTGAAGCAACTAAGTAAGATATCTAGCTTAAGGGATTTATTGTTGATCTCAGTATGGTGTCTAGCATTGTAAATCCAGTAACGGTCAATTGCGATAACAATGGGGCTATTGCGCAGGCAAAGGAACCACGGTCTCGTCACAAAAACAAACATATACTACGAAAGTACTATCTCGTTCAAGAGATGGTAACCAGAAAAGATATAAGTTTAGGATACATCCTGACAAATTAAAATCTAGTAGATGGGCCAGCTAAGCCATTGTCTCAAGTTAAACATGACTAACATGTTAACAAGTATGGCATGAGGCACAAGGACAATTGGCTGTAGTGCAAGTTCTAGAGGCAATTAGGGTGATATATCTTTATTAGCTATAATGTACAAATAGTTTTGAATTATTATTAATAATAATTAAGGCATCTTTGTTGCGTATCTATGCTTTCTATTTAGTTATGTATCTTGCTGGTATCATGTATGTATAAAATTAAATATGTATATGAGCATTGATGAGACAAAGTCCATGACTACTTCATAGAGTAAAAGTGCGAGGATATAGTGGGAGCTATGTGGTGTGAGAACTGCACATACGTGTTACTATTAATAGTCTAAATATCCCTAGTCATAGTTTCATTGAGACTGGATAGCAATGGAACGAATAGACTAGCATGTGTAGGCTTGCTCCTTGGATTAGATCCAAGTAGCTGATCTCACGAACTGAAAGTGGTACCTTGAGTTAACACATGATTGTATTTGGGTAATACATTAGAGACCGCTATAAGATAGACACTTAGAAATAACTATATCATGTGTTGGTGTCATGTCTTATTACAATAGCAGTACACGTATCCTCAAACCTAAGATACTAGTTACCTTGTGTAGGAGTTGGTATACTTTGGGTCATACTTATTCATACCCTGGCAATCAGGATGACACGAGTGATTAAGGGTATAGTGATGATCACATGTTAGAAAGTCAAGCAATCAAGATGGAATCCATCACTCCCGATGTAGTGATATAATTAGAGATGTACCTTAGGGCCCCTTGTTGAAGTCACACACTTATAAACCTCTGATCAGAGTATAAGATTGAAAGAACGGGTTATAGTCAATCTTCATACATAATGGTCGAGTGGCGTTCTTCATGAACAAGTCTAATTTCATGATAGCTACGGCTATTACATGAGCTAACACTTAATCCAAGCTCAATAAACTAGATGGTACTTAACCTGATGGAAGGAGTGTATTGTATTGGTTACT
Organism: Euphorbia schlechtendalii; assembly: GCA_949673415.1. NCBI lineage: Eukaryota > Viridiplantae > Streptophyta > Magnoliopsida > Malpighiales > Euphorbiaceae > Euphorbia > Euphorbia schlechtendalii. The sequence continues at coordinate 16,352 of CATIWQ010094663.1, read as the reverse complement.
ACTGCGAAACCGAATCAAGTCACAAGCACATGACGTTCCAAGTATCGGGGGATCATACGCCTTTGCTAGAAAGCTCATTTGATCGTCTAGAGCTATCGGGTTTCATATTGGTCTAGAACACTAAGCCTAAAGGTTCCCAAATGGGAAGCCAGGTTTAGATTAACCTCTAGCGGCTCTATACTTTGGTATCTTATGAGCTCACACACTTTGGGACTTTATCAGACTAAGTAAAGAACCTATAGACTAGGTCTATGCAAAAATTTGAGTTGTCGAATTCGTTAGAAGAATTTTTAATTGGTTGGAACGAATTAATAATTAAAGAGAATAAAGAGATAATAGGGAAAAATTACACAAAGCGTAGCAAGAGAATTTTTCCCGTTGCGAGTGGGCCCAAACGAGCACTGGCTGTTTGAAGTGGGGCCTGTGTGGCTACCTCGCAAGCAGAAAAGCAGGCGGCCGCTAGGGCATGAGGTAAGTCCACAAGCTTGGGCTTGCGGTGGGATTGCCTTGCTAAATGCTCGCGGGTCATTGTGACCCGCGCGGCTAACCCGCTAAGGTGTGATGGGATATTCCCATCCTACCTAGTTGGAGGGGGAGTCTAACACTCCCCCTTTTCCCTATATATAGGTCTCCCCTCTCATATTTCTCAATACACACACACACTTCAGCTCAAATTTTCTATCTAAGTTCGACATCTCTCTTTTCGTTCGTTGTACGAGATCCTCCACGAGTTTCTCCAAACAAATGAAGATTTCTTTTGAAGGCCCTTTTCAAAGTGAGCCTTCCTTGTTTATTTTCGGGTTTATCTTCGAGCGATCTAGCAGCTGCTGTTTACTAACGGGTTCTTCCTCAACGAGGTTTTGGTCAGTAAAGATCCGTGTGGATCAATCATAGAGGATCTCCTAGTTTGGAAGCTCGTGCTAAGAAGTTCTGCCGAATTGCTCTAAGGGAACACCGTCACCAAAAGAGAGAAAGCTCGCATCAACTAGTATTTCCCTAAACTTAGATGCTAGGTTTCTTTTATAAGCTTTATAAACCTAAAAACATCTATGAAACGTTTAAACCTAGATTATATCAATCATGACATGCTTAGGAGATCCTTAGGTTAATTTTAAGTTTTGAAATTCCTCCTTGCAATGTTTGCATGTTCAATTACTGTCTTGATTAACCAGCACAAAATTCACAAATTTTTAAATTAATGATGAAGGAAATTTTAAATAGAAAGAAATTTGGATTCGTATCTTTTTCCATGCCCGGAACCATAAACTTGATGAAGAAAATAAGTCGGAGACTAAGTTAGGGTATGTTGGGATTTAGTCGTTCTACACAACTTTTTCAAGAATTTGGGGAAGAATGATCGAAAATCGAGTTTTCCGGGTTATCAAAAGAGAGTGTAATTGAAATGAATAAAATAAAAATGAAAATCTGTTATTCATTCTACACATCCACTCCCGAAATAAAAATTTAATAAATTGCAATTAAATCCTTAAATTCTTAATATTTACAATTAAGTCCTTAGAGTTCTATAACTTTTCAATTTAATCCAAATAACTAAATTGAACCTGATTCTTTGACCCAAATGACTCGGTCAAGGGGAACCTGTTATTTCCAACAAATGCAATTGTCTATATCGTGCATCATATTTATTTTTGCATTTATTTGGTGTTTGACTTATCAAATTTTAGTACGACAACTTAATAGATTAAATGCATAGTCAATGATACATATTCATCTTCTAAATGATAATCATGCTATTTTTGTTATTAGACGGAAAACTGATGTACTAAACTTTAATAGTTCTTACTTCATATAAGCAAAAAAAATAAATGAGCTAGCTAAGGAATTACAAATTTGAATAGATCAAATTAAATGACCAAAATGATATTATACTTTTATAAAATGGCCAAAGTCAAAATATAAATCATAAATAAAGTAATCTAAGAATCAGTGGTGAATCTGAAATCACAGAATATCATTTCAATGATGATTGAGGAAAAATATAAGTAAAATAAAGAAATAGAAATATTATCCGAGTCAAAGGTAATTTGTAAGGTGACAGTCATATATGGTGATTATGTAAGTCTACGTGCGAATTTGGTAGTTAGACAAAGTCAGAGTTTGTAATTGCAGTCCTTTGAAACTGAGCCATCGACTAACTTGTTGAAGCATTGGTTCGAACCCGAGTCCCATTAGACATCAATTTACTCACTTCTTCTCTTCAACCTGTCAACGCTCTCAGAAGTACGCGCCCCTGCATTCTGCCCCCAAACTGATGTCACGAAGACAACCATATCTTCCAATGCCCAAACTAGTAGTATGTGAAGAGAAAAATTAACTTTTCCTCTCTCATGGGAAGACATGGACAATTCCACCGTCGTAACCATTTTTTAAATAAAATTTATAAGTTAAATCCTTAACAACAAATATAATATAATAAAATATAATTTAAGAACTATAATAAAATCATCGAACGTTGACATTATTACATGAAAATTCTACCCATCCAACCATTTTTTAAATTAAATTTATCAATTAAAACCCCACGTTATCTATAAGTTTATTGTCCATTGACATCAATTCGTGAAAATTTATTACGATGATGATTATTAAATGATTGATTAAGAAAATGTCTAATACATAGTTTGCCTTCCAAGTTGGCAGAAAAAGTAACGTGCCACCCTAATCTTTCATATGTGAAACTTTGCAACCTAAAATTGGTAAAACTGTATAATGTAACCCCCTGAAGCGGACTTGGTCACTCTCAAGCTGGAGAGTAGAATACACTCGCTGTGATATGTCAGTCAAGTATGAAAAGTAAAAAAGTTAAACTCATAAGATTTTAAGACGTGTCTTAGACTTATACAAAAAAAATTCCTAATATTATTTCATTCAAATCCCTACTTCAAGTTTTCTTTTCAATTTTACCTTCTTCCTCAAAATCCATAAACATAAAATTCACAAACACTAACTCATTAAACATGAAACTCGAAAACACAAAATCCATAGAATAAAATCTCATTCTCTAAACATAACCCATAAACTATATCTCAACTACAAGAGTACATCATTAACACAAACTCAACCATCTGAAGTTATGATTTGAGGTTCTGCATCTCATTAATCATATAATAATAAAACATGTCTCAATTTTCTCAAGCAAAAAACTTTATTAACGGCCATCTATCTCTGAAATCCCCAAAAACAATGTTTCTTCTTTGTTCTTGCTGAAAATCAACTACTTATTTCTCTAGCGTCTGGACAGAGTCAATATTGCTAAGGTCATGTTTGATAAATAAAAAAAAAATCAGATTAGGGAGAACAACTATTAAAAGAAAATTGAGTAAAAGACAAAAAAAAACCTTCGAAATGGGCTGATAGCTGGAGATCTAACGTTGATGGATAATGGCAAATAGCTTTCAATGGAGAATGATGAACAATAATAAAGATTTAATATTCAAGCTTTCGAAAATCGGAGGTGAAGGTGATGAGCAAAAATGGAGGTAAATAAGATGAATTAACTTTTAACTTTTATGACTCGTTTGGTTGGCGGAATGGAATAAAATAGAACAGAATAGGAAACAAATGGAAAAACGTTAAATATGATACATGAGTTCGATGTCAGAAGGAATAGATCTTTCTAATTTCCATGCAAATCATGGAAAAACTATTCCTCTTTGAAATGAAGAAATAGCTATTCCGTGATTCTCATGGAATCTAGGAAGAGCTATTCCTTCCGACGTCGGACACATGTATCATATTAACGTTTTTACATTCATTTCCTATTCTATTCTATTCCATCCACCAACCAAACGAGACCTCAGTTCTCCCTAATTATATTTTAATTCAAGCCCACTCTCTTAAAAAGTCAAAGTTCATCACATCATTTGTCAACTCAACTTCAGGGAGTCAAGTTATATGATTTTGTCAACTATAGAATGCAAAGTTGCATATATGAAAGGTTGGGGTGGCACATGACTTTTTCTGCCAACTTGGGGGACAAATTATATATTAGGCATTAAGAAAATATAACTAAAAAAAAATTCTTAATTGAACTTTAGCCTAGCATGCCGATCTTCTTTCAAAATAATATTAAAATTACCAAATAAAACATAAATTGTCAATGTCTACCATGAGAGAGGAAAATTTGATTTTTATGTTTACAGAATAGTACTAGTTTAGATATAGGGTTTGGCTTGGAAGATTTCCAATGTGAAGGAAAAAATAAATAGGAAACAAATTTGGATTTTAACCCTTTTTTTTCTATATGCCAAAAATCGAAGAATGCCACATCAAATGCCTAGTCAAATCCATATCACTGTGTGTCGGAGTATGGATGTATATCCATAACTTTTACTACGACGAAGATCGATAACAATTAATTTTGTGATGTTTTCATCGTGAGACGAAAACCCGGGAGAGAGAATGAAAAGATAATGAAGATTGAATTCAATAAAGAATTCCTTATACATTCACACGTCCATCGCATGTATATATATGGAATGAATATATATTTGATTAATTGCAACTAAGTTCTTGAACTCTTAATTATATGCAATTAATTCCTTAAAGTTCTATAAATTTTCAACTTAGTCCAAATAAGTAAATTGGATTAGATCCTTTGACCCAATTGACCCGCTCACGGGCAAATCGGGTATTTCCAACATTTCCCACTCGTACTTGATAGGTTAGATTCCGTACAAGGTTATCATATCTTCTGTATGCTGTGAAGTCGTGCGATTGGCATACTATCAGGAATGCTTTGTCTTGCACATGTTAGGATCTGTTAAGACTATTCTGAGTGGCACTTAAGCAAATAGATTAACATCTAGTATTCAGAATACATCTTGCACCCGTTAGGGTCTGCCAATACAATTCTGAATTGTACTTAACCCTATAAGTTAATATATAGTATATAATATAATATCACATTGATATATAGCCGTATGCTTTATCCTAAACTGGTCAACAATCACCCACTTTCATATCTTTTGGGATCTCGGAAGCCTTAATATGTTATCCACTATCTTATTACAAATATAAGATAGGCATGCCAATGAACTAATAGAACTCTGATGAATATTAATTGACCAAATCATCCTTTTAAGTTATCAATTCCGTACAAAACTAGTTTGATCTATCAACCAATTTCTCCCAGATCGAATCTTATCATAATCTCTTGGTGATTGATCAAATCTCTCTTACTAGTCCTTACTTCGCAAGATAACTCAAAAGTATTGAGGGTAAGGTCTAGTAACAATATAATGGAGTGAGTTTCACATAAGAGAAGTTGAGATCCTTGTACATCGTACATACTTCTCATCTCATGGTCGCTAAGCACACATTATCTTGAGGACTTATTTCTCTCTCACTTTGACAATGTGCCATGGTGTCCTTTCCTTTCTACCCTTATAAAGGAGCCCATGCCTTAGGTTTATAATATAAGATATCGATGTTTGACTATCTCTATAAATAGTCAACATTTTGTTTGGAGCACTCAACATAAGATGAGTCGATAGTCTCTTTCATCAAACAAAACCTTTGATCATAATTTGAAAAACACAATTTTAGCCTTAGCCTTAGCAAATATGCACCTATGTATTCTATAAGGTCAATTTCCTTAGTTCAATACATTATAGCAGTAACCAATGGTCATACACAAGTATCTTACAATTTTCTTAACCGTCTTTCACTACTCTGTTATTGGAATAAACTAGTCTATTACATCAATACACATAACATGAGATATATTAGGTATAGAGTATAATATATAGCATATGTAATGCTAATATATGGAACATTTTCAATATCCTCCCACTTAACAGGAGTTTCAGGTTAAATATTTACACGAAGAATCATATTCTTAGTCATCAGAATACTTATTAATTCATAATTCTGCATATAGAATCTTTCTCAAACACTTTTTGTGCAAGATTCCTCAAATGAAGATACTAATTATCTAATCCATCCATTTACATCTTGATCCTAGGACCCATGCATACTTTCCCACGACATACATCACGAAGCTACTCAACACCTAATTTTTCACTAGTATGGTATATACACAATGGTTTTCATTTATCATTCTAAATACCACAACCTTAAAACCTCATGAGATTATAAATTGACTTATTCAATTCAAGAAACTAGGTGTTTACAATCTTTGGGACAAATCCTCTTAATTTTGCCATATAGATTTCTCATGAAATTCTCCACTGAGAACAGTGGTTCATACACCTACTTTATGTAACTTTAAGGAAGATATAACTACTAAATTCATATATGTTGAACCCAAGTTGCCAGTACTCCACAGTACTTAAACATTTTGGAAATGACAAACTGACTATGATAGTGAAATTAATTGAGTACCCAGTACACTCTTAATTAATGAAGTTTACTTGAGCTTGTTTAAGGGAAAATAACTCAGTTTACTGAGTAATTAATTAAGTTACGTCTTAGAGTAAGAAAAGTTGAGCTGAACTGAGAATTACATAGTTTATAAGATATTCACTCAGCAGTGCCGAGTTAGCTTCTTAATATAAAAGCTATGTACCTTTGACACTTAGATAAATATTTGACACTTGTGCTGCTAACGGTTTTTGTGAGAAATGGAATATACCTTTGATGCTTTTGAGGAGAAAAATCACTGAAATTATAGAAGATATTCAAGTGGTCCTCACAAATAAAAGGTGTAAGTATGGTATGTTGGAGATTTCTCACTAAAGTCCAAGACAAAAGGAATTCCCTGACATGAACCATTTTTCAATGTCTTCGCGTAACTTTGCAACGTTAGCAAGTAACCGAATAATAGAATTCCACATTGCAACTCGTATGCCTCTCTATCAGAATGGATTGCCTGAAGACAAAGGAGTTTTTGACAATGGATTAATCTCACGCTTCTATGTTCGAAATCTCTATCTCTAAAAATCCTTGAATTTGTTTCCAATGAGAAAATTCAAAAGATTTGAAGAGAATAGATAATGAAGAGCTGTCAAGATGATGGCTAATTCTAAGACCTTTAACTATAAATAGAAGGCTAGAGTAGATGTTCAAACTTGGTGAATCACCTCGAATTTCTTCTAAGAGTTGAAACTCTGTTAAATTACTCCCAACTTCTAGAAACTCCAAATCAAGCAATCAACAAACATTCATTGTCAAATCTGTTTGTAATAAAAAGAAAACAACACTAAAGATTTGACATTGTAAAGGATTCAACATTCTATAAGTTGAATTCCTCCGTACATAATTTCTTTAGAAATTTGAGTGACTATTTGTGAAGGGTACCCAAATTGTGGATTGAGTGGTAGTTAGAAAGAAATTACTATCTGTAATTATGTCTACCCGCTTTAAAGGCTTCTCCGCCTAAGGAAGGAACAAAATCACTAGTGGATTAAAGTTTAGAAGGAATTCCGAGGATTAAAGGTAGGCTAGAGGCCGAACTAGGATAAAATCTCAAGTGTTGAAGTTCTAACCTTACTCAGTCACCTTTATAGCATTCATCTCATTCATCATTCTATCTTTGTTTTTATTTTTGCTTGAAAAACCAATCCATGCTGAGTAAAGTACTGAGCAACGATTGAAGACAAATTGTGCCAGCAAAGCTGAACAGTTTATAGTTTTTAGACATAGCTCAACATGCTATACTCAATACGCATAAAAAACCGAAGTTGGTAAATATTTTTATAAAATCCAAAAAGAAACCAAGAAGTGCATTCCCCCCCCCCCTCTGCTGTTTAATTAAGCCGTTTAGGACCCACAATGTAGATGTAATTCTCGCAACTAGAAAGAATATATTCTTATAACATATTTTTAGCAGTTTGAATATATGTATCCCCTTAACTATAAGCCTAATGATTTTACTTTACATTGGGGAATCCACTTGTTCCTAATATTTTTATATCCTTCAGGCAAGTTAACTTAATTCTTCTTCCATTACAGGTAACTATTCATCTCCCTTTAAACACTTAATTTTCAAGATTGGGACAATTTTCCATTTTATTACTTGGGCTTTGAATCTTCATAAATATATCTCATATATTTATCATACCTCAAATTCTTCCTTTAAAGCTCATTTCTGTGCTCCCTCTCGAGACAAAAAGAGGAAACTTTTTTTTAAGTACAACAAATTTTCCATTAAGTAACTGGGATGATAATGTAGTGAAAATATTTTAATGAACTAAGCTCTCACTTGAGTTAAAAATATTGACTCCCACTTAGACTAATAAGAATTTGGGTTTTCACCTCCCTTATGGAACAAGGTCCCTTATTAATGTGATCATTATGAACCAATACATTTGAATTACTCCCACTTGAAGATATATCCAAAACATTAAGTTCAAGAGTCATAATAAAAGAATATATTTTTTCCTAATACACCTAATCTATAGATACCAATTCTATGAAATTGATATTTTGTGATTCAAATTTTTACAATTCTCTCCATAATTTCCCCAGTAAAAATGTATCCTTTTGATATGCTAGAGTATCTTAAAGGAAAACTTCATCTACCTTTTGGACCCAATTTTCCATAATTCTTTAAGGTATTGTGGAAGTAAGTGATATAACCTTTATGTCATACCCAGGATAAATTAGATATACTTCTAGTCCATATCACATATGTTAGTTAATCAAGTCAGTAATTAAACATGCAAACTAGAACGTCGGAATTTCAAAATTTAAAATTAACCCTGAAGGATCTCCTAAGCATGCCATGATTAATATAATCTAACTTGAAACATTCTATAGATGCTAATAGGTTTATAAAACTTAATAAAAGAAACCTAGCATATAAGTTAAGAGCATTACCAGTTGATCTGTGCCTTTCTCTTTGGTGCGGCACTCCCTTAGAACAATTGGACAACACTACGTTAGCACAAGCCTTTAAACTAGGATGGCCTCTATGAATAGTCCACACGAACCCCAATTGACTAAAACCTCCCTTAGAGGAAGAACTCATTAGTTTACAAGTAGTCACTAGACCACTCATAGACCAACCCAAAAATATAACTTAGAAGGCTTTTTCCAAAATATGAATAATGCTTCAAAATAATTCTTGCTAAAGTAGAGAAAATCATAGAGGATCTGGCAAAAGCTCACAAAGAAAAGATGTCAAAACTCAGAAGGAAAGCCTAAGCTGAAGTACCTCCGAAGAAGAAGGAGGAGCCCTATTTATAGGGAGAAGGGGAGCTAAATGCTCCCCTTTTAAACAATGTGGGATGGGGAATTCCTTATTCCACATGCAGGTCATCCACGTGGAGCCACAGAATTGCAAGTTGATGCGCGCTCAAAGCCTGCTTACGCGGGCTATGTGTTGCTACCATTAGGGTTTATCTTGTCTTGCAAGCGGGGTTTGTGGGCTATCCAGCAAGCATGGCTTGCTGGTTGCAACTGGTGGGCCTGCACTGCAGGCTCACGTAAGCGCTACTTAGTTGCGCTTGCGGGCCTGCAACCCACCAGCATGCATTGGCTTTGTGCCAACAAATGCTAGCAGACTGGGAGCAATTTTTCTCACAAAGCTATCGTGCACTCCCCACTCGCGAACATCCCATGTTCGCAAGGCCCACTCACAATGGAAAAATTTCCCTTGTTTCACCTCGTGCAATTTTTACAACTCCTCTCTTTAAATCCTTTTATTATTATTTGGTCTAACCTATTAATAATTCATCCAATAATTTTAACTTTCCTTATATTCTCAGCATAAACCTAGTCTATAAGTTCTTTACTTAGTCTGGAAAAACACCCAAAGTGTGTGACCTCATAGGATCCCGAAGTATAGAGCCGCTAGAGGTTAACCTAAACTTAGCTTCCCATCCTAGAACCTTTAGGCTCAATGTTCTAGATTGATATGGAACCTTATAACTCTAGTCGATCAAATGGGATTTTTAGCAAAGGTTTATGATTCCCCGATACTCGAAATGTCACGTGCTTATAACTTAATCTAGTTCTACAATAGCAACCAATACAATACACTCCTTCCATCAGGTTAAGTACCATCTAGTTTATTGAGCTCGGATTAAGTGTTAACTCATGTAATAGCCGTAGTTATTTTAGAATTAGACTTGTTTATGAAGAACACCACTCGCCATATGTATCGAGATTGACCCAAAACCTGTTCTATCAATCATATACTCTGATCAAAGGTTTATGAGTGTGTCACTTCAACAAGAGGCCTTGAGGTACATTTATCACTATATCGAGAGTGATGGATTCCATCTTGACTACTCAGCTTACCGACGAGTGATCATCATTATACCCGTAATCACCTTATATTAAATGCATGTACGTATACTAATGTATAAACAAATTCTATCTTATATCTAGGTTGAACATGAATCCAAACATTAATCTTCGTACGATACTTGACAATAAGTTGATAGGGATCAGTTTTGACAACTGGTTCAAGGCTCTCAGAAAGAAGCTTGAGAAGAGCAACATGGATCATGTTTTGGATAATCATGAACCAGACAATCCTGATGCTGATCTTCTATCCAAGAGAAAGAGGCATATCTTAAGCATAAGAAGGATGCTTTTGTAGTGTCATTGGTAATGCTCGAAACTATGACCTTGAAGCTTAAAAATAATATGATTGTATGGACCTAAAATGCATGTTTATCCATCTCAGAGGAATTCATGAGGGCATGAAGATTGAATGGAATAAAATATTAAAATTCTCTATACCTCTAGGAGAAATGATGGGATTCTGGCCTTTAAGTGTTGCATTGAATACTTGGAGTATTCAAAGAGAATGACTAATATAGGAATTGAAAGAAATTCCGAGTATGACATACAGACTATGATTGAAAGTCTATCTGATAAATATTCACCTTTCGTGAAAGATTATCTTATGTCAAGAAAGTCCAACAAGACATCCGAGTATATTAAGAAACTTAGAAGTTTTGAAGAAGGTCTAAAGGCTAGAGGAACAGGTACCTTGGCAATTAAGACTTGTATAAAAGGTAAATGTTCAAAACCTATGAATAAGAAGGTAAAAAATGTGATCATTATAAAAGAAAAGGCCCTAAGGGATATGTTTCATGTGTAAAAGGGTCGGACACTAGAAATGTGATTGCAAAGCTCTGATTTTTTAACAAGTGAAGAAGAAGCCAAGTGAGGAATCTACTCCAGGTATGTTCATGATAGAGAGTTTCTCTATAGTTACCTATTAGTCTACATGGGTATTGCCTATTAGTTGTGGTACTCATATCTATACTTGTGTGCAAGATTTGAGTACCACAAGCAATATATAACCTTCATTTACCTAATGGAGAACGGGTTGCTGCAACAGTTGTAGGGATATATAGCCTTTGTTTACCTAATGACCTTGTTTTAGTTTTGAGTTTTAGTTTTGAACAATTGTTATTATATTCATGATGTCACTAAGAATATTATTTTTGTTGTGTGTTTATAGTTCAAAATACGAACAGGTGTTGTCAATATCGCTTATCAAAATAGAAAAATGGTGACCATTGCAAGTATACAGTATCGATGTAGTTATAAAAGATATCGATCCCACATGGAAAAAACAAGTTCTAAAGACCAACAAGAGTTAAGGGGTAAACAAAAAGAGATAATTTTTATTATTGTAGGGTTGGTTGGGTGTTCGCCACTTTTCTACTAATAAGTTTAATAACTTTTACGCAAAGAGTTTGGCTATATATTAAAGATGCCCAAAACTTGCTCGCATAAAGTATAGGTGTTGTCAGTACCTCTTATCAAATAGAAAAATGATGATAATTGCAAGTATACAGTTGCGATGTAATTTTAAAAGATATCGATCCCACAGAGAAGTACTAGCTCTAAAGATCAAATAGGGAAAAAGGATAAAGAAAATAATATGTATTGATAATTTTGGGTATGAGGGTTAGAATGAAGAATGAGTTAATATAGATATGAAAGATTAGAGAATCTAAATATATAGATTTTCCCTACGAAATAAGGATAGCAGAGAAAACATGCAAGTTCAACAAAAATGTTACGATTCACTAACTAATCTAACAAACTCGATTCTAAATACCCAGATGTTCAATCATTGGCCGTAGAGTAACACATGAAATAACTTTTCTAAACCTAGTGCAAACGAATTAAGATAATTATATAAACCTAGACAACATCAATACTATGCTTAGTATGGATCGCTCTCACATAGCCACATTTAGTAAGTTACCATTCCAAAAATGTTGGCTCACTAAACAACGTTATATCACAAATCCAGTGATTATACACGATATTGTTAACCCCGAAACTACTCTTAAAATTAACTTCAACGCATATAACTCGATTAACATAAAAGACTTAACAGGAAATACGAATTATGACACATAGACATATCATAAACTTCTAAATAGAAAGTATAAGTAGAAAGCAAAGCAAAGTTGTAAGGTATGCAAGTGAAAGCTAAAGTTGATCAAACCATATCCACTCTTTAATGGGAGTCGTCAATTCTCGCAATTCCTGTGTCTGCTTTGAATTCAGTCTTGGCCTGTACAGAACCTCCGCTAGGATGCTATTCTTTGCGAATATCGAATAAATGAATATTGAAGAACGAAAACTTTTATTGATAAGTGATTTGCAAGTACACTTATACAACAATCGCTAGAGAATATAGAGAAATCTAGAGATCGAAACAAGGATTCAAATCACTTAAACATTTTCTTGCTAACACTTAGGAACGTAGAAAATTCTCTATCTATACACACACTATATCTAACCCTAGTCTTCTTGCCACACCCACTGCACGAAATTTGTGAAGTTTGCAGCCCTATTTATAGAGTTCGAAGGGTTGCGTCTATCCAAATGAATAGTCACGCCCATTGGTGAATGATTGCATCACTTCATTGTGATTGGTTGAGAAGCTTCAATCTAATCCACAATGGATAGGCACCTTTTCATGATTGATTAACTTCTAATACATGTCTATTCGTTGCTAGTTGATGGTGGTTGATCATGCTTATCTGGCGGTTGATAGTTAAGAAGATAAAACTAGAAAACCGTCCAAATCACGACCGTGATATACAATTCATGACCGCAAATCCTTGATTGGCAGATTTCTATTCTAAAGAAGAATAGGTCATGACCACGAATGGTTATCGTGATCGTGAATTGCATTTTTCTTCAGAATTCTCCTTGCAACTTTACTGATCTTTGACAGCTTCGATCCTAAGCCAAATCTTTAATTTCCACGCATCTTTTTGCACCTTTTTCACTCTTTTTTTCATAGAATTTCACTTTAGATTATTTTACTCCCAAGATTTACCTAGTATCTACATTTGCATAAAAAAACAACCACATACCACATGAAATCTTTTATATAAAGTATAAAAATGACTTAAATTATAGTGTTTAGTGTATAAAATTAATATGATAATAAGTGTAATTATACACTTATCATACCCCCACACGTAACTTTTGCCTTGTCCTCAAGGTAAATTCAACAGAAGTGTATAAATTGGTAAATAAGTTTGTACCTCATTTGGCGAAAGACTATTGCAGTGAGTACCACATTCCACATTGCAAAAGAAATCAAGTAGAAGTTTGAAATTTCCCACAAATTAGTAATGCGCAATTTATATAGTTTAGTTGCATACCTTTGCTCTTAATGGAGAGTCAACCGAATCGCATCTTTATATAAGCGTTATATGCATTCTCAAATATTACCTTCTCTTAAGCATAGTATAAAGTATAAAGGACATCGAAAGCACTCTTTGATTAATTTCTCTCATGGCATTTTTAGGTAACATAAGATGCTAAAACACTCTCATTGGTTGCATTTTATGCTCTATACCACTCTCCCCTTTTTTCAATGGTTGCGTTTTATGCTCCATACCACTCTCTCATTTTTTTTCCTTTAAAGCATATATTTTTGAAGTACTTTGTACTTTACACTCATTTTTCAAGCTATGCTTTCTTTTCTTTTTTTCACTCAATGAATGGTTGCAGTTTTTGCTCCGTACCATTCCTCACCTTTTACGTAACTCATTGGTTATCCTCTCTTTCTTTTGATTTTTCTTTAATACCCTCATCCTTTATTGATCAATTTCAAAGTATTATGACTATATTTTCCTATCACTTTAAACACACTCAATACTTATAGGACTTGTTCGAGATTTGCATATAAAACTCATAGTAAGAATACCATTAGATATTACTCCACTTAAACTTATCAGAAGCATTTAACTAAAACTATATAACTTATACTAATTTATGTTGCATCGAAATATATATCAAAACTTACTTGGAATGTTGCTTTCGAATGTTACTCACCACTCATCCTTGCCAAATTGATAAATGTTCTGCACTAACATCAAACTTGTAAACACCTAACACTCACAATAACCTTGGACAGATGTTAATAAAGTATAAGAAACGATAATGTATGATTGATAAAAATATCAAGAAAAATTTTAAAATTCTTCGATTGTTTATTTTATTTAATTTTTTTAGATTTTACGGGATTTTTACAAATGCCCCTCTCACACTAAAGAACATAATGTTCTCATTGTGAGACATTATTAAAATCAAAATCTAAACTAGTCTAAAAATATAATTGAAAAAGATAAAGTAAAGTAAAGGATAAACCCATTTTATTGTGAAGGAGAATCTAGGGGACTAGGAGTGAATTGACAATTTTGTTTTCTAAAGAATGAAAGTAATTTTCGAAGCATCGATTTATTACTTTTCTTTAGAATTTTCATGTCTTTCTTCATAACTCCAAGTTCCGCTTGGTAATTTTCCAATTTAAGTTGCATGCTCGCCTTCCAATCTTCAGGAGCTTCTTCGTCCTCTTCACCATCTTCTTCTATTTCAGTCATCGGGGCTTTTCCTTTGCAACGGCTAACGGTTGAATTTGATAGTCCAACGGAAGAATCTTCTTGAGTCAAGTTGAGTTTCTTGGTGCGGTTGGAGTAGGAGTAGAAAGAATAAACACCCCGGTGTTCTATAAATAAGTCCCATCCGTGTAGCGAAAATACTAACCCGGTTGTTGAACATAGGGGAGTTCACCTTTTGCACCCAAGATTATGGCAGTGATAATCTCGGCCGCTCCAATCTTGCTTCTCATACTTGTTGAGTTCTTCTTCATCATATCCCATACGATATCTATGATTTCCGCTTTTTGTTTCATCAAAGAGCACGAAAGAAGAAACAAGTCTTTTTTTTACCTTTGTATTCTCTACTCGACAAAATACCGAAGTGGAAAGGTATTTGTGGAGAAGAAGAATGCATTCATCCTTAATAAGTTTGTTAGGAGAATTTTTGGGATCAAAGACTCTCTTACCTAATAAATTTGCCTAAACTCGATTAGGTTAAAACAAATCCGTCATGCTTGATGAATTAGCAATCTCGAAACTGAACCATTCAACCATCATCTCTCTCATGACGATGTATTGTTATCCTTGATTCCAAAATTGTATTTCCCTCTTCCTTGAATCTTCGAAATCGAATGTTACCAAACAATTGAGAATCCAATCTCGATTTTGAGGGAACCACAAATTCATAATTCTTGTAAGACCAAGAGCCGATAGGTAGACTTCCATCTCTTCACGGAGATTCAAAATTTCCAAGAAGACTAAATCGAGGAGTATCATTCCGGTGATATCTAATTTGCTTAGCTTCTGAAATCTCTTTCCCTCTTCTCTTATCCTCAATGGGAAAGGACAATCAAATTCTTCTTGAATTGATTGGGATCCTCTCTTATGTGCTGCTCTCTTCACACGAGTTATATTGGTTTTGAATAAAAAGGTTTGAAAAGGTTTAGATGTTGAATGTAGAAGATGAGAAAATCAGAAATTTGTAGGCTTTTTTTAGAAGATGTGGTGGCTAGGGTTCAACTTGGACCTTATTTATAGAGGTTTAATGGGTTTCTAATTAGTCATAAATTGGATTATAGCCATTTAGGCTCAGAACTAGCTGTTAAAGGCAGTTACAGACATCTATCGGGTGTCTGTTCGTGATCTGTAACAGTTATATATCGTGACTTTCTTCACGATAGAAACAGAGACAGTGTGTTTGGAATGGTTCATTCTGAAAGAATTCAAGTCATTTGAATTCATTTTATCAAATTCCCTTATTTGGAATAAAATAAATATTGATAGAATTCAAATCAAGCAAGAATTGAATTCTTGTGAATGCAATGAATAGAAATCTTGCAAAATTTTGCAAGATTTCAAAGGAATTCATTTTAGTTACTTTTGAATATCATTTTCATTATTTTACCTTCCCATATACTTTTAGTTGAATGAGTCAAAATACTTATATAATTTATTTTAAAAAAATATTAAATATATTAGTTAACAATCATTGAATTCTTTCATATAAAATGAAGTTTCCAAATAAAGGAATTTGTTTGAGAAACCAATTTA
>CATIWQ010094655.1:0-15017 GCA_949673415.1 Euphorbia schlechtendalii | reverse complement strand
AACTAACTCTCCTAATAAAGTTAACAATTTTTCTAGATTAGTGTTTATGGCGCAAATTGTTTTTTCAATGTTCTTATTTGAATTTATCAGTGTATCTAATTTTTGCAGTTGAAGGGAGTTATTAGAATTACTATGAAGTTGTGATGAATGTTTGTTACTGTCATGATCTTCAACATTAAGCTGCATACAAAAAAGATTATAACGACAATATAAACTGACATGCCTTAAAAATAAATATACATACAATAAAATCCCTAAAATCTGATAATATATTATTTGACAACAATGTTCAAATATATGTTGCATATAAATAAATTTGTTTATAATTTATAATAGTATATAGCATGATGCGTAAGTTTTATATTGAAACAAACTAAGCTTACCTTTTTATTGATATTCTCATGAGAATTTTGTTCAAACCTCTTCATAATTTGTTTTGTTGGACTCAAATTTAAATCTATGAATTCTATTATTTTAGATATCTAATAAGAGACCTCTCTTTCCAATTTTTAAACTCACATACTAATGCCTTTATATAGGATATGTAAGTCCTAATTCATGCTAATTAGGAATGGTAGTCGTACCTATTAGTTCTAAATTTGATGACATATTAATAAATTAGATTAAATATGAATTAGTTTATTAAAATGGAAATTTTTTTAAACAAGAAATACAACCAATTAAAGAAAATAAATGAAGTCCCAAACAATATTATTAATTACATTCAGATTAGGAAAAAGAATTAAATAAATAAACGTAATTAGTAAAAAATTAATTTAGTGAGACATTAAGATTTCAAAAAAGATTCATTCCTTTTTTTGCTACATAGCAATACATGCTATTTACTTTAAACTTTTCCTTTATATATATAGATTAAAAAAACACCATATAAATTAACTAATTATCATTTTTATTTAAAATATGTATTAACTTTGTATCATTTTTCACTTAATAGTTTGATGCAAATAGATGTTTTTTTTTGCAGGAAATGTACCAAAACACATCTCTATCTTACACTCTCAGTCAAATGTCATTGAAATAATACAAAATTCAACCTTATATCATATCTTTTCAATTTCTCCCTCTTCAAACATAAAAACAACACGCCACGTGGCTTTCCATTTTCCGCCAGTATCATTTTCAAACGACCGAAATTTGCCAAATTCAGTAATTTAGAAAACCCAATAAAATTAAACAAATTCAAAAATTTAATTGCCCAAATCAATTACATAAGCCACTCAGCATTTCTCTGCGTGTCACTCTCACCTTTCATGCGTGTCTCTCTGTGTTTTTCCACCGTTTCTATCTGTTCTTCCTCTCCAATTATCTTCATTTATCTGTTGAAATTCTAGATAGATTAATCTCATTTGATCGACCAATTCCATATTCCCTTCAATGGAATTCGAACAGAGTTATATACCCAAAGATCTTAGGCCAATTATTGTACCTAGAACAATTACTGATGAGTCGCCCCGCATTGCGGTGGTTTCCACCGCTACAGCAATCCCTCTTGAAACTTCCACCGGAAATCCCCAAAATTTCCACAGTTTAGACGCGTCTCCGTCTATACCCCTCTTTTACCCAGCCACTGCATCCGATCCTGCTTATGGATACGCCAATCCCCCTCCGATGGCCTGGGCCCCCCGGATCCCGCCGCCTATGGCAGCTGTTACAGGGTTTGGTTACAGTCCCAATTTCGGGACTAGGGTTGTCAGCAATGCCGTTGATAATTCCGGCTCATTTAGTGCGATTCCTCATCCTGCCGTCGTCAATCGGATTCCAACAACAGAATTGACAGCTACGCTGGTTAACTACAACCCCAATTCGGAGGAGGGCAACGACGATTCTGTTTCGGGTAAGAAAATTAAGTTCTTGTGTAGTTTTGGGGGTAAAATTTTGCCTAGACCTAGTGATGGTGTGTTGAGATATGTAGGAGGGCAAACTAGGATTATTAGTGTAAAGAGAGATGTGAGCTTCAATGAACTAATGCAGAAAATGGCGGATACTTGTGGCCAACCAGTGGTTACTAAGTACCAGCTTCCTGATGAAGATCTGGATGCATTAGTCTCGGTTTCTTGTCCCGATGACCTTGACAATATGATGGATGAATACGAGAAGCTTGTTGAGAGGACTTGTGACAGCTCAGCTAAGTTAAGGGTGTTCTTGTTTTCGAGTTCCAATTTCGATTCCCCTCGTTCTGGGGATTTGACTGATAACGGGTTGCGATACGTTGATGCCGTAAATGGGATAACGGAGGGTTTTAGCAACAGAATTGCTAGGAGGGGAAGTGTTGCCAGTGCCACTTCAACTCAAAACTCGGATTACAGCGCGAACGAGGATGCTAACGGAGTTGGTCAAACTAAGTCTAGCCCTCAAACCCCTCAAATCGGGATTCCTGTGGGGAAGTCCGGGTTATCTTCTCCCCACACCTTATCTTCTCCCCAGTCGGAAATCGAGTTCGAGAGGGCAGTTCCGGTTCAACAATTAGGGTTTGACTATCAGTTGACCAATTCTCCACATGGCCCTTATTCAGATTACAGGCATCAACAACATGGGCAGATGAGATTCCCGAATCCCCATTTCGGTGTTTCGCCGCATCATTACGTGTCTCAAGTGCACATGACAATGGCCCACACTTCTCACGTGTCGGTTAGGCCAACTGTCCAGCCTACTCTAGTACAACCCCAACAAAACACCCGAATCGAGCATTATTCTGATGAAAACGCGTACAGAAAAATGTTTGTTCAGCCGAGTTACCAACCGCAGTATCCAACTCCAGTAATTGGAGTCGGTGGGGCCTACACGTGGCAACCTGTTCTTCAAAACGTTGCCTTTTCCGAGAAATTTCAGCGGCTGGAAGACTGTGTAATGTGCCAAAAAGCGTTGCCTCATGCACATTCCGACCCTTTGGTACACAACCAGAAAGAGAGCGGTCTGTATGCTACACCCGAATCTCATCCAATTCATCAAAGTCTCGTCAATAGGGATGCCCCCCTTGACCAAGGTGCTGTTGGGGCACGATATGCTGCGTATGGCCCCGTTAGAACTACTGCAACCCCGCAATCTCGCCCAGAAGATTCTGTGAATCAGTATTCGACGCCTACAGAATACCAGCGAAATGACGAAAATAGACGTGTTAGTCCTCATTATGCTGGGGTTGTTCAAGCTTCTGAGCTGCCAGGTCATCAATCCCCGCAATCCCCCGTAGAACTCTATGGAATGCTGCCTGGTCTTGCTGTTGAGTCTTGCATATCGAGTGGGCAGATGGAAAGTCTGTGGATAACAAACCCCGAAATTAGTTCCAATATGGAGCTGAATCAGTCATTGGCCGGCCGTGATAACAAACAACCGGTGGTAATTGGGTCATCTCATGTTAATAAGCAAACTGAAGTGATGCCTAATTCAATGGAAGCTTCTTTGGCATATAACTCTCAGCAAATGGGATCATACCCACAGTCACAAATTGCGGTTCATCTAGTTGATAAAGATAATAATGCCTTTTCGGGTACTGAGACGGCGCATTTGGTTGATGGAATATCGCCTTTTCAGTGGGCAAATGATGGCATACAATTGCAACCAACGGTTTGTTCTGCGGATTCAAAAGCTTCCTCTGAAGATGTTCAGGCTTGTTCATCGAATTCGCTTTTCAGCAACCAGGACCCGTGGAATCTAAGGCACGATTCTCATGTTCCTCCTAAACCCAACAAAATTCTGACTCGGAAAGACGATATTGATGCAAAGGATCCTTTCAGTGGGAACAACTCAAGTAATGGTGGAGAATCGGTAAAAGATGGGGTTTTTATGGATGTAATTAACCAACCACTGAACTACTCGAAGGACTTCGATTCGGAGAAAGTTCAATCATCTCAAGGTCAGAAAAATTCCCGAATTCTGTGCTTGTAACTGTTTTTTATTTGGGTAAAATTAGAACTTAATCTTTATTGGATTTTATATGTTTTTTGGTTTCAGGCTCAGCTGAGGAACTCATTAAGCAAGAACTTCAAGCTGTAGCTGAAGATGTAGCTGCTTCGGTTTTTTCTGTAACTTCTCCAAGTTCTGAACAAAATGAATCAACACATGGAGATAGTCAAGATACGGGAGCTTCAAGTAAAAACAACGAAATCCAGCAAAAAGCTAAGTTTGAGGTAACCGTTTTTCTCGGCCTGGGATGTTAGTGTCAATACATTTGTTTGTTTAATCTAGTCATTTGAGACTTTTTCTCATCTTTTTCTTATAATTTATTCAGGATGTGGTTAGCAAAGTCCCTGAAAAGGTGAATTTTGGATTCCCAGTATCAGGTGGCCTTGGTCGTTTGCAGGTAGATAAATATTTTTTCTTATTTCGGTATAAGTGTTTATATTTAACTGCTAACATCTCATATAATTGACATCTCTCTTGTGATTCTAAGCTTAACTAAAAACTTACATATTTATAAAAGAATAACCACAGTATCATGTAGAAAAAACCATTTCATTAACAAAAGGGCAAAAATAATACTGAAAATCTACCGTACCAATTTAAGAAATCCTATTATACCCCAATTCATAGTTCTTGTTGAGACTTCTCGATGTTTTGGCATTAAATTACCGAAGATTTTGTAAAGCTCGATATAGTTATGTAATGGAATTGATTTTTATTGCACCATCACAATGATGTGTTATATCTTAGCAGATTATAAAGAACAGCGATCTAGAAGAATTACAAGAATTGGGATCTGGGACCTTTGGCACTGTATACCACGGAAAGTGGAGGGGTACTGATGTGGCAATTAAACGGATTAACGAAAGGTGTTTCGTTGGAAAAACTTCCGAGCAGGAACGAATGGTTAGCTTTTTTTCTCAGTCATTTCTTTCCTTTGGCTTTTCCATGAATTTGTTCAGCTAATAACCTGTGTTTTCCCCTTCATTTGCGTAAAAACAGATCGAAGATTTTTGGAACGAAGCAATTAAACTCGCAGAATTGCACCATCCCAATGTTGTAGCGTTCTATGGCATGGTTCTCGATGGTCCTGGAAATTCTGTCGCAACCGTCACTGAATTCATGGTTAATGGTTCTTTGAGAAACGCCTTGCAGAAGAATGAGAGGTTCTCTATTGTTTCTCGTGTTATTGTATCGTAGTTTTTAAGTAAGCGATGTTCTTGAGTAACGAAAATCATTGTCGGCAGGAGTCTCGACAAGCGTAAGCGCCTGCTGGTAGCCATGGATGTAGCCTTTGGAATGGAATATTTGCATGGGAAGAATATTGTGCACTTTGACTTAAAGAGTGACAATTTGCTTGTCAATTTGCGAGATCCTCATCGTCCAATATGCAAGGTATTATTTAGCTCGAGAAACGAATTTTTCTTAATTTGCGTAGTTGCTTATATTAAATAGAAAAAAAACCTCACATCTCCTAGGATGTGACTCGAACTGGGACCTCTAGTTTAGTCTTAACCACTAGGTTAAGACATTGGTCACCGAGAAACGTTTTAACTTTTTGGTTGGTAATCTTATGGTTTATTGTTTGAGTATGGGACCTATGGGCTATATATAACCCTTTTTTGTTTACTATATTTGGCATTATGGTAGGCTGCCTATAATTCACTCCTCAGGGTACGGCCCTTCCTTGCGTAAGTGCGGGATGTTTCATGCACCAGGCTGCCCTTTTTTAGGGTTTATTAATAGAGGAAGTACGTCTTCTAAGGCTCTATCCCACTCAAAGAGAAACTTCGAATGATATTAGTAGTTTTTGCTTTGATATACGTCCTCTAGTAATGTCCTAACCTAGTGGTTAAGACTGAACTTGCAACTTCTAGAGGTTCCAGATTCGAGTCACATTTGGTGCGGGGTAGAGTTTTTCTTTCTATTTATTGTTAGAGCAACTACGCAATTTTTTTAAAGAATTTATTCAAAATATTAGTTAGTGTCCTTTCAATGTAACGTGTCCTAAATATCGGAAAAGCATTCCCGCCCCGTATATAAAAGAACATGTTTTTCATGATAAAAAGAGTCGGAAATCGACATATTTTATTGGTTGATTTGGGTTTCAGGTTGGTGATTTGGGCCTTTCCAAGGTGAAATGTCGCACACTAATCTCGGGAGGCGTTAGGGGAACCCTTCCATGGATGGCCCCTGAGCTTTTGAACGGAAGCAGTAGTCTTGTGTCCGAGAAGGTTTGTTCAGTCGACAAATCTTTAATTTTTTTTCGTAAACCGTATTGTGCTTAAATTGATCTCTTTGTTTAATTCAGGTCGATGTGTTCTCTTTCAGTATTGTGTTGTGGGAACTTTTGACTGGAGAAGAGCCGTATGCAGATTTGCACTACGGGGCTATTATCGGTAATAATTCATCTATTTTAAAATTTGCGAAAGTGTGGGAATTGCTTAAATTGATCAATATGCGTTACACAGGTGGTATAGTGAGCAATACATTGCGGCCGCCAGTGCCTGAAAGTTGTGATCCGGAATGGAAAACGTTAATGGAGAGATGTTGGTCATCTGAGCCTTCAGAGAGGCCTAACTTCACGATTATCGCTAATGAGTTACGGGCAATGGCAACCAAAACTCCTCCCAATGGCCAAAATTCAGCTCGCCCTCAATAATTCAAGTGCTAGTTTTATTCACTAGTGTTTCTTATTCAGTTGTAGGAAGAGTTTTTTTTTTCATTTTTTAATTTGTTATTTTTTGGTTAATGAAATAGGGAGTCTCGTCATGTACATGTATATATATATATATATATATATATATATATATATATATGCATACATACTCTTGTATCTAGTCTTTTGTCTTCATCAAACTTAGCTAGCTAGCTAGGTTTGTTATTGAATGAAATTTTTGCAGAATTGGAGATATTAGCTTTGCATTTTTGTTTATATACTTACAGTGATCCTTGATAAAAATCGTTATGTTTAGTGTGCACAACAGTAAACTTGCTAAGCGCATAATTTGTTTGGAAAAATATCAAAACGTTGTGCATTTTTCCGAATTTAAATACAGATAGGAGACAAATTAGAAAGTTAGTAATAGCAGACTAGTTATTTTCATTAGACTTGTTCATGATTAGAGTACCCATCTAAGCCGGTTTCAATGGGTTGGGTCTTGACATTTATTTTTGGATTATTATTTTATTTATCATATTTTCTAATAAAATTTAGGTTTTACAAATCTTTAATTTTATGAAATTCAAAATAAGGATTGTCAACTCTTGTAACTACATTTTTTCTCTTATTTAATTTGAATTTTGCAACTTAAAACGTCCATATCTCATAAACCTTTGATATTTTCAAATGAATGCTTTGAAATATTTGTTTATCTTAAATTTATTTTTAAAATGACATACACTTTGAATTTTTTGAAAAAATAAAAAATGTTTCACAATCTTATACAGTGCATAAGTGTGATATAATGTCCTTTTTACTACATATTTATAAAGGCGTTATACATGGTATAAAGTTGTATAATGCATTTATATAATCTTTTTATCTCTTTTATGTTGATAAAAAAACCAATTTCCCATATAAATCATTACATGAAGGCCTTGAACCCGATATGAAAGCTATTATACATGGTATAATTTTGGTTATGTTTACAACAAATTCACTTTCTAGTAAAAAAAAAAAATTTATCGTAGTCATATATATAGTATAATAGTTGTAAAATACATGTTTTACTGCTTTTTCATGAAGGCGTCATACATGATATAACAGTAGTATAATGTATTTTATATAGTATTTTTTACAATACATTATATTACTCTTATACACTGTATGATGGCTTCATGAAATTTTTTTTATCATACAGCTATTATACTATGTATAAGATTACGATAAATTTATTGTTTTTTTGAAAAATTCAAAGTGTATGTCATTTTAAAGATAAAATTAAGACGAACAAAATATTTCAAAGCGTCGATTCAAAAAAATCAACGGTTTGTTTGAAGTTGCGAAATTCAAATTAAATAGGAGAAAGAAGGTAGTTAAACAGGAAAAATTAAAAATGGGTGAAAGCAAAAAATAAATAATAATAATAAAATGCAAAGTAAATATTAATTCATTATTGTTGTAAAATCAATAAAATCCAACTTTTTAGGGTATATAGTTTAATTACCCCTTATTTTCTTACAAAGTCCGATCCAAGCTTGCTAAAGTCCGAAATATATCCGTTGGGCTTGGAATGGAAAAAAATGGGTAATAATTCAGGCATGTAAAGGGGAAATTACATGATTGTACTTTTTACGGAAAATATTTACAAAATACATCAACATTACAAATTTACAATTTTTCGAAATTAAGTTACTAAAATGTCTTTTATGTTATTAGAAATATGTTATAATCAATTAGAAAAATATGTTAGATTCTTTTTGAAATATGTTAGATCTATTAAAAACCTAGTAATACACTTTACATATAAGATTATGATAGAACTCTACTCCATTTATTTATTGTATTTGTGATTTTGATGTACTATATTGATATTTAAGACTTCTATGCCTTGTTTATTTGTCTTATATGAGATTTTTAGTAGGATTCCAGTAGATTTTCTTTTTGTCAAATACTATACATTTCAACTTAAATTTGTTAGAAATCTATTAGAAATATAGTAAAACATTTTACATATTAGAATCATTTGACAATGTATAATGTTAGTGTAGGACCCAGTAGGGTGTAAAATAGGCCAAAGGGGGGGGGGGGGTGAATGACTCTTTTTCGAGTTCATTGTTTAACTTCAAAAGGTTGCTTCTGAAGTATCTTCTAAGTAAGTATTCTTTACTCAGAATCCCCTTTTTATGCTTAAGTGTTATTAGATGCAGAATTAATATAACACAAAAATAAAAGGGCAGAGTAAGGAAAGTGCAAACAAAGATTTTATCGTGGTTCAGCCTCTGCCTAATCCAGTCCTTGGAAACTCCCGTTCAAGATTTAATCCACTATTAACTCTTCTTTTGGTGAAGAGTAAACCCTTTACAATGCTTTGACCGAAGTACCCTCCAACAGTTTTTGCTGAGCTATACCAATACAGAAGTACCGTTCTTCTATATCTGAGGCTCTAGCTTTGTCTCTCTTAAGTACCTTCCTTATGATATTATCTAGCTCCATCGCACTAACTTACCCTCAGCTTAGTGTGATTTACAATAGTTTATAAGAAAATGATTTATATGAACTTCTGAACTTTGTTTCAGTTAGTTCAAATACAAACAGATGAGATTTGAATGTTTGCTATGAGAAGGTTATAAGCAGATTGAGAATTGATTCACTCTTGAATGTTTTTTTAAGATTTGTCAACCTTCTCTAATGGTGGAAATCATCCTTTTATAGAGTGAGAGAATTTTTCTGTTGATATTTGGACCGTTGCTAGGAATATTGTCGTTGTCTTCCAATTTTGTTTCCTTTAACAATCCGTTAGAGTAGCTAGTCCAATTCTGATCCGTGCCATGCTGTATCAAGTTGATTTTGGGGGTCCACTTTGTACTGCATATACGTATCAGAATAGCAGGCGAGATTTGTTCTTGATTTTGCAACAACTTTTATCTTGTAGTAAACTGAAGAACAGAGCGCGCGGCGGTATTAAATGTAAAGTCAGCTTTCTTGACTTTTGGTGCCGAAAGACTAAGTTGACCTTTTGCAATCCTTAGAGGGGCTTTTTAACGATCTGAGTCTTCAGTGATCTTCTGAGATATTTAACACCTCATCTGACTTTGAAAGCTTTTAAACATCCATAGTTCTTTTGACGAATCCTTGTACTTCTGAGGTGACTTCCTTCTGAACTTAGAACTTACAAAACTATATTATCTTCAGAATCTAACAATCTCCCTCATTTTGTTGATTCTGAGTGAAGTCAAGCACAGGATGCACTTACTCCCTCATACTACCTCATAATCTTATGCATATGTTCTGATTAATGAATTACAAGGAAGTCAGTATAACGAAGAGCTGTACTTTTGAATAAAAGTAAAAACTTTTTATTGATAGAGTTTGTTTACAAAGTTTTTATAGAAGATGAATTCAAAATTACAAAGGTTTTTCTTTAAGTGCTAGAAATTCATCTTGTTGAGTCTTCTCTGGCTGATCTACCTCCATGGCGCTGCTTGAGGGTTGGTTGAAAATCATCCGCCTTTCCCAGATCTCCTTGAAGCTATGCTTGTCCTTATCCCTCCACTCAGCACTAACAAGCTGAGAAACTATCTTCTGCTCATCAAGCGTAAACCTCTGGATGACATCATGAACGACCTTTGCATTAGCTTGAAGAGGAGGGACAATCTGCTGAATCAGCCTTGTAGCTTTGCTAGAAACAGAGGGAAAGTTGCTTTCAAGGATCACTTGGAGAGCCTTCTGATTCCATATCCACTGAGTGTTTAACCCATTCGCCAGATGCTGCAGGAACGGAACGATCTCACTATCATGTGAGCAGAAGGAGTGGAGAGATAGGCCACCAAGATGATTACTAAGCCCATCAATGCTCTTCTGAAGGGCCTCTGAAGTGCTTGCATTCCTTTCCACCATGATGTCTCTAGCTTCATTTGTGGTTTTGGTAAAGGCAGCAGCATACTTCTCTAGTTGTTCCTCTAACTCATCAACAGCTTCATTCTTCTGAGCAAAGGTAGTCTCAGTGATCTACTTGTGAGCATCTTCAACAACCTTGAAGATCTCAGACTTCAACTCCCTTTTTGAATCCGCAATAGCTTTGAGAGTTTCAGCCTTTGAATCATTCATGTGCTTCAGCATCTCAGCAAGACTATTTTTGATCTTCTCCTAGTTGCCACAAGCAGAAGGCATTCTGAGTCCTTAGAGCCTGGACTTCATTTTTCAGCCCCATGGAGTATTCATTTGATATGCGCTCAATGGAAATCCCCAAAGTAGAGATTACTTCTACTATTTATCTCTAGAGTATTTCCTTCACCCCACTAACTTCATTATGGATTACCATCAGACCCTTCTCACCATCTTCCATTATCCCGTTCAACTTTTCAAGAGCTTCTAGGATATCGACGTAATTACTGAGCCTTGTCTCCATGAGAGGCTGCAGATGTTGGATAAGTTCTAAGCAGATTTGAGATGGAAGAGGAATCTTATCTGCTCTTTCTATGATTATCTGAGCCTGTTCTGAGATGAGAGCCACACTCTAGGCAAGTTGACGGTTGAAGGGGGCAATCTTGATGTCTACAACGGAGTCATTGAGGTGAAGAGCCATTGTGAGAATATCATAAAGAGTCTTCCCAATATGATGGAGGTAATTTACAGGTACTGGAGCTCTAGAGTTTGCTCCCTCAGCAATATCCCCCATCATCCATCTCGTACTTCCAAGGGATTCATCCCCATAGATCCTCTGTTCAGCAGGTCTGGGGATCAAGGTAAGAGAACTGTTGGGATCCATCAGAATCTTTGGATTAGAGGAGTGTTGCTGCTGTTGAGTCTTGGATTTCCCCATGATATGAACATCATCATCCTCACTCACATCCTCCAGCAAAACTTCATCTCTCTTCTCATCTTCACCATTCTTATCATCCTCCTCCCTTATATCCTCTGGCCTGATATTGTGTTTAGCAAATACAAAGTGGGCCATGGTAATGAATTCATCAGCAGGATCTGATGCTAATGACTGAACACCCCATTTAGCCACTACAGTCCCCTGAGCTGGTTCCTTCTGAAGAGTTGATAGGAACGGGTCTTCCTCTAGCACATTCTCTTTCAATAGAGATTGATTATTAATCTCTTCCTCCTTGTTTTCATTCTTCTTCTCTTCAGTCTTATCCTCCTTTTCAGAAGCTTCAGCTTTCTTAGCCTTTGCCTCAATTTCCTTTGATATTTTTTGAGTGATAGATATTGCTACTTCAAGAGGATCTTTGTCAGTTTTTGGATATCCTCCTGGAGTAGACAAGAACTATTGTGGTGTCTCAAGAGAGGCGGTGAAGAGATGAGAGGGATCAAAGATAACCTTCTGTTGATCCAGAGGAGGAGACTGAGGCTTCTTTTCCAGTACAAAGTTGGTGGGATTTGCCACCTTTAGAGGGATAGGACTTGGAGCCGCTGGAAGAGCTCCTAGAGGTAAGTCAAAGTTCATTGATATCCCTTCCAATACTCCTCCATTAATTTCCTCAGACTCATCCTCCTCTGTCTCTGAGGTGCTCTTCTCCTTCATCTTAGCAGTAAGCTCCTTTGGAGCAGGAGTTCTCTTCCCTTCTGACAAAGCTCTCTTCACTTCCTCCTCTGCTGCAATCCTTATATCTCTTACCACTTTACACGGTACATGAGTGAATGTCTCCACTATGCTTCATTTTATAGCCTTAATCATGTCATCCTTTTCAGGATCATCCTCTGGAGTGACAGTTTTGCCATAGTTTTTGGCTTTCTTCTTCTCCTTCTCTTCCACCTCTTCTGTCTTCTCCTCCACTTCCTCAGCCTCATCCTCACTAGGAATGACCATATTGGGATCAAACTCTCCCCTCTTTCTCTTGGTCAGCATACTTATAGGTTGTTTATCCTCTTCATCTTCTGAGCTACTCTCCTCTGAGGGCCTTTGTACGTACTCAAATTTGTTCATGAAATATGTGATTCCTTGAGCATTCCCTTCAGTTACTTCAATAGGAGTTATTAATACTCCCTCAGCAATAAGTGCCTTACTTCTGTTGATTCTGCTTCTTTTCGCATTAGGGATTTCCTCCTATTTCAACACAGGTTCCCTTTGCCTCTTGGGGGAGACTTCCTCAACCCCTTTAACTCATTCTCCCTTTTTAGCAGCCCTCAGCTCTTTCTCCATTCTCTTCTTCATTATATCCTTCTTCAGAGCCTCCTCCCTAACCTAGTTCATTCCATAATCTACCTTCTTGTCAAAGGTCTCCTTTATAATCTCGCTTCCTAGAGACCCATCTTCCTCTGAACTGTCCACTCTACATGTAGCCACGATTCTACTGATGAGAACACCAAGTGTGCATTTGTGGTGAAGCATGTGCTACATTATAATGACTGGTCAGTTGACATTCTTCTTTTCTACCAAGTGCACCAAGATGCAGTGTTCATAGCTTGAAACTACATTGGTGGAATTCATCTTC
This sequence comes from Euphorbia schlechtendalii, assembly GCA_949673415.1. NCBI lineage: Eukaryota > Viridiplantae > Streptophyta > Magnoliopsida > Malpighiales > Euphorbiaceae > Euphorbia > Euphorbia schlechtendalii. The sequence continues at coordinate 1,991 of CATIWQ010094655.1, read as the reverse complement.
TGGAGAAGAAGGTGAGCCATTATAAATTGCCAATACCTCAGCTCTTGAGGCATGTGAGTGCTGATCTTCTCACCGAACCGGCCTTCTGGCATGTAGCTTTTCTGTTGTAACTTAGGGCATCTTCACATCCCCTTTTGAGAGCGACACCTTCATCCTTCAGATTCAGAAGTATTGCCAAGAATGCAGGAGTAATGGTGATCTCTGTACCTTTAACTACCATTTTGAGCTCCTCCTCTCTCACTGTACACTTCTTCAGATTCTTGTAGAATTCAAGAACTATTGCTGAATAGGTCGGTTCCTTTAGTTTAATCCATGTGCTAAACTGATGGAACTCTATGGTTTCTTTGTAGGGACTGGATTGAATGAATGATTCATCTCTAAGATATCTTTGTGGAATGATGTTTGAGGGATTTGACCTATATAGAACAGGTTCAAAGGTCTTTGGAGGGATTTTTATGATGACTTGCTCTTTAGAATCAGCTTTTGATGATCTAGTTCTCTTGGGTGTCATTTTTGTAAGAGAGGTTTGAAGGAATTAGGGTTTTTAAGCGAAGAAAGGATTTCATAGAGTTTTGAGAGATTCTTCGATTTTGGTAAAGTGTTTAGATGATGAATAGTTTCTTCTTATTTATAGAGGCAGTTTCAGAGGGATGGAAAGGTAATTTACCAATAGTAACGGTTTCAGGATTTACCGTTTAAAATATAGGTAACCGTCAAAGACGTGATTGACGGATGAATATGAATAGTTTTAACCTAAAGATCCAGCTTAGGAAACGGGTTTTTGAATTTTGAAATATGAAGTGATTCCCGGGTTAGATCTTCTGAGACATAGCACTATGCTTTAGGTTCAGAGGATGACTGTTGCTTCTGAGATTGTTCATTATTCTAAGTGATTATTCCTTCTTCTGAGCAATGTTCACACTGGATTGCTCATATCTATTTCTCTTTTGAAGAAAGCAAATTATTCTTTACTCAAAGGTTTGGTAATGATATCAGCTCTTTGATCTTCTGTAGAGATGTATACCAGCTTTACATCTTTCTTGAGAACATGGTCCCTTATGAAGTGGTGTCTGATGTTGACGTGCTTTATTCTGCTATGCTGAATTGGATTCTTTGACAGATCAATTGCACTTTTGTTATCGCAGAGGATCTCTATGCATTCTGACTTGACTCCATAATCTTCGAGTTGCTGTTTGATCCATAGCACTTATCCATAGCGCTTGTGCTACACAGCTTCTTGCAGCCAAGTATTCAGCTTCTGTAGTGGATAGAGCTACTGAGGTTTGTTTCTTGCTATACCAGGAGACAATGCTGTTCCCTAGAAAATGACATCCTCCAGTAGTGCTCTTCCTTTCCAGTTGATCTCTTCTATAGTCAGCATTAGTGAATCCTTTTAATGAAAATCTTCATTATTTGGATGCCATAATCCAGCTTTAACGGTTCTAAGCAAATATCTAATGATTCTCTTTACTGTGCTCAAATGTGATTCTCTAGGATCACTTTGGTATCTTGCATAATAATAGACTGCATAGTGAATGTCAGGCCTGCTTGCAGTAAGATACAACAGAGAGCCAATCATTCCTCTGAACATCTTCTGATCAACCTTCTTACCTTCTGAGTCTTTGCTGAGTATGGTGTTGGAAGCCATAGGGGTTGACATTTCCCTTCCATCTTCCATACCAAATTTCTTCAGAATCTCCTTGGTATACTTGGTGTGAGCGGGCGACACGGAGCGGTGGGCCGAGTGCGCGCGAGGTTCATAGGCGCGGTCCACCGGGGTGTTTTGAAAACAGATGAAGGAAAGCACCGGGTCTGGGACCCGGGAAAAAAGGTTAAAAAGAGAAAAAAGGCGAAAATGTTTAAGATCGGTTCGAACCCGAATCCGCCGTCTCTTAGTGTGGAGTCGCCACCTGGATTAGCTCTTTCCAGGAATTAGAGTCCTGTGAGGCTTAACGTCCGGGGGACGGCCCACCAAGACACAGAGATTCGGG